>OX103979.1:59184613-59211276 GCA_944470395.2 Schistosoma turkestanicum
TTGAAGAATCCAGAAGGTTAGGATTTGAGAGAACACAAAGAATAAATGCACTGGCGCCATTGCAAACGATTTTGAGCCATGTCATTCAAGGTCTCTAGCCATCGATTATTATCATCTCGCGGACCCCAACCAGGTAGTCGACAATTACCGACATGGCTCAGTCCACTTGTCGATGACTTCATGGATTTATGCCATGTTTTGGTTTGGCCGCCCCTAACTTTCTTCCAACCTACTCCTAAACTACAAAACAAAGCTCGACGAGGCAGTCGGTGGTTCGGCATACGCAGCACATGTCCCAACCGCCTTAGCTGATGAAGTTTCATTACTTCATCTATTGATCTGCCATTCTTACCTAGTACCCGATTCCTAATAACAGCGTTGCTCACTCGGGTGTCCCACGATATACGAGCAATGCTTTGGAGACACCTGTGATCGAAAACCAGTAACCGACGAATATCTGGTACCCTCACTGGCCATGTTTCACAGCAATAAAGTAATACGGATCGAACCACTGCACAGTACACTCGTCCTTTAGTCAGCATACGGATATCTCACCTACGCCATAAGTGACGCAGGTTGGCAAAAGCCCATCGAGCCTTCTGTATCCGAGCTGAGATTTTGTCAGTCACTAGGCCATCGGCACTGATGAGACTCCCAAGATAAGTGAAGCGGTCTACACGCTCGACTACTTCACTCCCTATCACTAGTTCAGGTGCCGATGCAACCCAGTCTTGAAGCAAGATTTTGCATTTGGAGGGGGAAAACCGCATCCCGAACATGCTTGCATTGTTGCTTAGGGTGGTCAGAAGACTATGCATTTTGTCAGCGTCTTCACCAAGTAGGACAATGTCATCGGCATATTCTAGGTCAGTAAGCGACTTTCCTGGCAGAAGATCAACCCCTGAAAAATCTGACGAGCTTAATATTAACTCTAACAGGATGTCTATGACAAATTTAAACAAGAATGGAGAGAGTGGACATCTCTGACGGACACCACTTGAAGTAGAGAATTCCGATGACAGTTCGCCATGTGCTCTCACTCGACCAGTGGTGTTCGAATAAAGAGCTTGTATAAGGTTAATGTAATTATTTGGTACACCTTTCAATGACAAACACTGCCACAGAACCTCACGATCCACAGAGTCAAATGCCGCCTTTAGGTCCAGGAAAACAACTATTGTAGGACGCCTAAATGTGTGTCTGTGTTCCAGGACCTGTCGTAGTGTGAAGATGAGGTCTGTACAACCACGTCCTGGTCGAAAACCAGACTGGTTTTCTCGAGTCTGCTCTTCACGAGTTTTCGTTAAGCGTCGAAGTATTATTGAGGCCAGTATTTTAGATACTATATTAGTTAGACTTATTCCCCTGTGATTGTCACAAGAAGACTTCTGTCCTTTCTTAAAGACTGGGACAATCAGTGACTGAAACCAGTCGGATGGGATTTCGTCCAGTTCCCAGATTCTACCTAAGATCTCAATTAATCTAACTGCTATAACTGGACCACCATCCTTAAACATCTCGGGGATCAGTCTATCAGGACCTGCAGCTCGTCCTCGCTTCAGATTTCCTAACGCTTTTTCAACTTCATTAAGACTAGGGGGACTTACGTCGATTTGCCATTCAGGATGACTGGAGATCGTGGGTAACTGAAGAGTGGCTCGAGGCCCGTTGAACTGATCCCTAAAGTGTTCTGCCCATCGGTCCAGTATCCTGGATTGAGAATAAATAATAGTCCCGTCATTTTCTGAGATAGTCTCACTTATACTAGGATTCCTAATACCAGTTTCCTTGATAAGTCGGAAAAGTTGTCTACTGTTGCCTATCGCCTTTGCCTTTTCCATCGCATTTGCTTTCGCCACCTACCACTGTTCACGGTCGTTGCGTAGGCTTTTTATCAGCCTGCGCCTAATCTGACTTCGTTCTTCATCATGTTCAGAGCCAGGTGGGATGAGTTTTCGGGCATACATCAGATCGGTGGATGCTACTGAGATCCACGGCTTCTTTGTAGCCTTATGGTCAACGTTCCTAGCAGATATCACTGCTGTTTCAACAGCCTTTTTGATATCATTCCAACCTGCCTCCGGATGGGAATCACTTGCATGGTCGCCTAACTCTTTTTCTAGTTCCTCCTGAAATATATTTTTAGTTTTTTTTTTCATCAAGTAAAACCCTAAGAGGCTTCCTCACGTTGTCTTTCCTACGTCCAGTAAACCTCAAGTAGATATGCGCTTGCACTAGAGCATGATCTGAATCTAAACATGTGCCACAGAACGGGCGATAGTCCTCTATCGAACCCCTCCATCGGTGGCTGATGACAATGTGATCTAGTTGAGTCCAACGTTGAGACGACTTCGGGGGTCGCCAGGTCAACAGATGCTTTTCCTTATGCCTAACGTTAGTGTTTGCTAGAAATAGACGGTTATTTGAGCATACTTGCAACAGACGGTCACCATTTTCTGTTCTCTGAGCCGTGGCATCATAACATCCGCCAAGGTGTTTTTCACTTTCACCTAGTCTACCTACTTGAGCATTAAAGTCACCAGCCATTATTACTATATCAGAGCGCCTAGCTTTTTGGATGAGGTCCGAGAGCTTTCTGTAAAACTCATCTTTAACCTCGTTTGAACTGCATTCAGTGGGGGCATAGGCAGATATGACGAAGAGGCAACGGCGATTGTCCCTATCTTTCCGAGTCCTTACTGTCCCGTTCAGTCGCACAGCGCACAAGCGACTGTCTATCGGGGTCCAGTCTAGGAGAGCTAGTTCTGCCTGATGACTTAATACTATACCTACGCCAGCAGGACCCCGAGTAGCAGCATCAGGGCTACCGGATACACGAAGAGTAAATCGAGCTGCTTCTTTATTTTGACAAGGTGAAATCAGATTAATGAATTTGCTAGGATCCTGTATGCGCTTTTCCGAGACGCGGCATACATTGATGAGCCCTATCTACGTAAGCCTGTTGCCCTATTTAACATAATGTCCGTACATTAAAAGCTCCAACATGTAGTCTAGAACGGGGTTTCAGGAGACCGGAAATGACGTTTCGTGAACTCGCATTGTTTGCATTAGCTGTGCAGTGTGATAAAGGAATGTGAGAAGAGTTAGTCGTGGAGATAAGAGAGGTACTAGGGGGTGTAGGAAGGATTTGATTTTGACCAGTTTGGTCTCGTGTACTGTTACGGGTATGAGGGCGGTTGTCACTTCCCGGCTGCCCACACCGTGGAAGGTTGTTTCTAGAGGAACCTGAAAATGGAGTTATATTAGCGTTCGTCTTAGCGACCTGGTTGCGTGACCGCAGAGCCGAAGGGACAACTGCTTTAGGCCGGTCGCTCACGGCATTTTTATGAGAAGTTTTTTGAGTATTAGCTCCGCTCTTGAAAGCCCTTAGTGGACATCCTTACCCAAGGAGACGGAAATCCGTGAGTTAGGGGATGTGTGACATTTTTACGGTCGACCTTTTCTAACCCTTCATTCCTTGTGAGAAGGCAGCATCGCTACAGATGCTGGTTGTCCGGGGGAAACAACTTACTGCTGTCACAGCCTTCTGCAGTCAGCAGTACGACTTCGCTCTCAGACCTTGAGTAACTGCTTTTAGTCGCACCTTTCTCCAAAGCTCGAATCTTACTTAGAAGTGGACGTCCATCGATATGTAATAAGTTTAAAAAAGGAAGTATGATTTGTAAAAACACTGATAACATCCTTATCGACGTTATGCGTTTTAGTAGTGACTAGACTTTAGTTTGGTTTGGGTGTCTGATCTAATGGTCGTAGGTTCGAACAAGCTCTACTGCAAGCGGGACCAAGCGTATATATGTGGACCGAAAAATATTTATTTTGGTTAGACAAACCTAATTTTTGAAGGTCAACCACTTGTTGGGGTTGATTACATAGCGCGTTACCTAGTAATTCATCTTGTTTATTTGGGAAGTGATGAGGACAGTTATATCGCAGATTCAGCACACAAAAATTTCGAATTCAAACGTGGGACATGTTTGTCTCGTTCAATCTGTATAATCTTTAATCTGCTTACATTGAAGTTGGGGTGTGTATTTTGTGTATCATTTGCATAAAATATACTTCATTAATTTAGAAAATTGGGTTTTGACACGTCATTTGTTGTTTATAGGTTTAGCTGGGATAATGAAATTGTGGATCATCCAGTTCTAGTTTGGGCGTCCATTGGACCACCCCTATGATGAGAAAGGCCAAATCTGGTGTTTGAGATTCTACTTTTGTTTGGTTGAACGTTTCTATTTTTGGCAGTGGTTTCGGAACCTGACACATTTGTTTAAGCTTATGTCACATATGATTCAAGCATTATAATTTTAAGTGTTTCGCAAAGCCCATAATTTAAGATTTCATGTTTGAGTATGTGCTTCAACTGAACTATTGAGAAATTTCAAGTCATAGAGCATAAGACCCATATCGAAATTCAGTGTATTGGTGATATGAAGTTTGAGGCGAATTAACGGTCTTCATTGATAAATTGGGTTGTCGGTTAGCAGGCAAGGCGTCAGTCGCACGATCGAGTCCCGTTGATTCATCAATAGGATTTATTGTACTTTCTAAACCGTTGTTATTGTCTATGATCTAACGTTTAGTGTCAAGCTTAGTATATTATTTTATTCTGTGGTTTTCTTTGCTAAGCATTTATTACAACCTCATCATGTAATATGTTTTCGTTTGTGATTTGAAATCTTATTGTTATAACTTGTAAATGTAGACTATTCAGAGTAGTTGGCAAGTACTCCTATTATGATATGTCCAATTCATTTTACTATATAATTTTTGCTGTTTTTGTCTTATTGAACTTATTAAAGAAACTAGATGATATGATATCATTAATAAGTTGCTTATGATTTTATAACCAATTTTTTTAAAAACTCTAATTAATCTTGATATTATGTTTGAACCAAATATTTATAAACTATCACAGTAGTTTTGTTTTATTTATTATTTACAATTTATTATTATTTTTTATTATTTAATGGTGTTGTAGTTTATCTACTGATTGAATGCAAAAATTATATTCATGTGTATTGTTTCTCTCTCTTTCCAGGTGCATTATGTCAATGATGCGGAAAGAGGTCATGTATGGGAACAAATTATGATTATGTTGCCTAAACATGTTTTGTTAGTTATGTTAAGTGCTACAGTTCCTAATAAACTTGATTTTGCTGATTGGTTAGGGCGTGTACGTGGAACTGAAGTTCATGTTGTTGCAACTAATAAACGTCCTGTTCCATTGGAACATTTTCTGTTTACTGGTATGGATGGTCAACGTAGTAAAGATCATCTTCATCTTATTGTAGATCAAGCTGGTCAATTCAATTTACCAGGTAAATCTATATTTTGAAGAATATATATATATATATATATATATATATATATATATATATATATGATGAATGGTTGTCGTCTTCGTGTTCATATTGATATTCAGAACGGTTTCATATTCAGGCGAAAAGTTACCTCTTTTTTTATTGCTTCTTAACAGTGTACATGTACAACCCTGACCATTAATTGAACGCAAGATCTACTTACATTTGTAATCAATTCATTAATTCGTGTGTTTCTTGTCGTTTACCAGTGTTTATTATTATTGGTATTGTTTAAGTTATTATCACTTTAAGTTGTCCCGACCGTAGCTGCTACCTTGACGTGGTGGTCGGGCTTGCCTATCGTGATGACCCAACCGAGTTACACTGGCTGGAACATATGTTCCTCAAGGTTGTACCATGCCAGACAGGTCGATTGAGAACGATGAGACTAAAAGCAGCTACCCAGGTCTGAGGGCGAAGTCGTACTGCTGACTGCAGAGGGGTGTGACAGCAGTAAGGTGTTTCCCTCGGACAACCAGCATCTGCAGCGATGCTGCCTTCTCACAAGGAAGGAAGGGTTAGAAAAGGTCGGCCCTAAAAATGTCACACATCCCCTAACTCACGGATTTCCGTCTCCTTGAGCTAGGGGGCCCACTAAGGGCCTTTAAGAACGGAGCTAATCCTCAAAAAACATTTTATAAAAAGGCCGTGCGTGACCGGCCTCAAGCAGTTGTCCCTTGGACTCTGCGGTCACGCACCAACACTAATCTATCTTCCTTTTCAGGTTCGTCAAGAAACAACCTTCCACGGTGTGGGCAGCCGGGAAGTGACAACCGCCCTCATACCCGCAACAGCATACGCGAGACCAAATGGTCAAAATCAAATCCTACCTACCTTCCCTAATACCTCCCTTATCTCCACAACTAACTCTTCTCACATTCATTTATTACAGTGCACAGCTAATGCAAACGATGCGAGTTTGCGAAACGTCGTTCCTGGTCTCCTTAAACCTCGCTCTAGACTACATGTTGGAGCATTTAATGTACGGACATTATGTTAAATAGGGCAACAGGCTTCCTTAGCTAGGACTTTAGAAACTCGTGCCATCGATTTATGCTACGTCTCGGAAACGCGCATACAGGATCCGAGTCACGTCATACACTTGGCCACACCATGTCAAAATAAAGAAGCAGCTCGATTTACCCTTCGTGTATCCGGTAGCCCTGATGCTGCTTCCAGGGGTCTTGCTGGCGTAGGCATAGCATTGAGTCGTAGGGCAGAACAATCTCTCCTTGACTGGATCCCAGTAGATAGTCGATTGTGCGCTGTCCGACTAAATGGGACAGTAAGGACTCGGAAAGATATTTTTTGAATAATATCTTCAAACCCTAGTCTTCTTTATTAACATTAATACCTCTACTATCTTTATCACTATGAGATTTGATTTGACATTTGCATCTCTGTGCTAATAATGTGGTATGGCAACATGAACTTATGTACATACGTACGAAGTTCTACGTTGCAACTGACTGACTGACTGACGGAAATATAGGGACAATCGCCGTTGCCTCTTCGTTATATCTGCCTATGCCCCCACTGAATGCAGTTCAGACGAGGTTAAGGATGAGTTTTACAGAAAGCTCTCGGACCTCCTCCAAAAAGCTAGGCGCTCTGATATAGTAATAATGGCTGGTGACTTTAATGCTCAAGTAGGTAGACTAAGTGAGCAGGAGAGACACCTAGGTGGATGTTATGGTGTCGCGGCTCAGAGAACAGACAATGGTGACCGTCTGTTGCAAGCATGCTCAGACAACCGCCTATTCTTAGCAAACACTAACTTTAGGCATAAGGAAAAGCATCTGTTGACCTGGCAACCTCCAAAGTCGTCTCAACGTTGGACTCAACTAGATCACATTGTCATCAGCCACCGATGGAGGGGTTCGATAGAGGACTATCGCCCGTTCTGTGGCACATGTTTAGATTCAGATCATGCTCTAGTGCAAGCGCATATCTACTTGAGGTTTACTGGACGTAGGAAAGACAACGTGAGGAAGCCTCTTAGGGTTTTACTTAATGATAATAAGGCGGAAAATATATTTCAGGATAAACTAGAAAGACAGTTAGGCGACCATTTAAGCGATTCCCATCCGGAAGCAGGATGGAATGATATCAAGAAGGCTGTGGAAACAGCAGTGATATCTGCTAGGAACGTTGACCATAAGGCTACAAAGAAGCCGTGGATCTCAGTAGCATCCACCGAACTGATGTATGCCTGAAAACTCATCCCACCTGCCTCTGAACATGATGAAGAACGAAGTCAACTTAGGCGCAGACTTATAAAAAGCCTACGTGACGATCGCGAACAGTGGTGGGTGGCGAAAGCAAAAGCGATGGAAAAGGCAAAGGCGATAGGCAACAGTAGACAACTTTTCCGACTTATCAAGGAAACTGGTATTAGGAATCCTAGTATAAGTGAGACTATCTCAGAAAATGACGGGACTATTATTTATTCTCAATCCAGTAGACTGGATCGATGGGCAGAACACTTTAGGGATCAGTTCAACTGGCCACGAACCACTCTTCGGTTACCCACGATCTCCAGTCATCCTGAATGGCAAATCGACGTAAGTCCCCCTAGTCTTAATGAAGTTGAAAAAGCGTTAGGAAATCTGAAGCGAGGACGAGCTGCAGGTCCTGATAGACTGACCCCTGAGATGTTTAAGGATGGTGGTCCAGTTTTAACGGTTAGACTGACCGAGATCCTAGGTAGAATCTGGGGACTGGACGTAATCCCATCCGACTGGTCTCAATCACTCATTGTCCCAATCTATAAGAAAGGACAGAAGTCTTCTTGTGACAATCACAGGGGAATAAGTCTAACTAATAGAGTATCTAAAATATTGGCCTCAGTAATACTTCGACGCTTAACGAAAGCTCGTGAAGAGCAGACTCGAGAAAACCAGTCTGGTTTTCGACCTGGACGTGGCTGTATAGACCACGTCTTCATACTACGACAGGTCCTGGAACACAGACACACATTTAGTCGTCCTACAATAGTTGTTTTCCTGGACCTTAAGGCGGCATTTGACTCTGTGGATCGTGAGGTTCTGTGGCAGTGTCTGTCGTTGAAATGTGTACCAAATGAGTACATTAACCTCATACAAGCTCTCTACTCGAACACCACTGGTCGAGTGAGAGCTTATGGCGAACTGTCACCGGATTTCTCTACTTCAAGTGGTGTCCGTCAGGGATGTCCACTTTCTCCATTTTTGTTTAATTTTATCATAGACATGCTCCTAGAAATAACCTTATCCTCTTCTGAATTTTCTGGAGTAGACCTTTTACCAGGTGGCTCGCTTATTGACTTAGAATATGCCGATGACATAGTCCTACTTGGTGAAGACGCTGACAAAATATAGAGTCTTCTGACTACAATAAGCAACAATGCAAGCATGTTGGGGATGCGGTTTTCCCCCTCGAAATGCAAAATGTTGCCTCAAGACTGGGTTGAATCGGCACCTGAACTAGTGATAGGGAGTGAAGTAGTCGAGCGTGTAGACCGCTTCACTTATCTGGGAAGTCTCATGAGTGCTGATGGCCTGGTGACTGACAAAATCTCAGCTCGGATACAGAAGGCTCGATTGGCTTTTGCCAACCTGCGTCACTTATGGCGTAGGTGAGATATCCGTTTGCTGACTAAAGGACGAGTGTACTGCGCAATGGTTCGCTCCGTCTTACTTTATGGCTGTGAAACATGGCCAGTGAGAGTAGAAGATACTCGTCGGTTACTGGTTTTCGATCATAGGTGTCTTCGAAGCATTGCTCGTATATCGTGGGACGGCCGAGTGAGCAACGCTGTTATTAGGAAACGAGTACTAGGTAAGGATGGCAGATCAATAGATGAAGTGGTGAAACTTCATCAGTTAAGGTGGTTGGGACACGTGTTGCGTATGCCTAACCACCGATTGCCTCGTCGAGCTTTGTTTTGTAGTGTAGGAATAGGTTGGAAGAAAGCTAGGGGCGGCCAGACCAAAAGATGGCATAAATCCATGAAGTCATTGACGAGTGGACTGAGCCATGTCGGTAATTGTCGACTACCTGGTTGGGGTCCGCGAGATGATAATAATCAATGGCTAGAGACCTTGAATGACATGGCTCAAAATCGTTCGCAATGGCGTCAGTGCATTTATTCTTTGTGTTCTCTCAAATCCTAATCTTCTGGATTCTTCAACACCTCTAGTTTTTACTTTCTAAACCTATCTCACTGAATCATACTTCTTGAGTAGTATCTTCTAATCCTAACCTCTCCGATTACCTCTTCTACTATTGGATTTGAATTGACGATTACTTCTCTGTGCTGATGTGGTATGGCGACATGAACTGATGTACTTACGTACGAAGTTCTACGTTGCAACTGACTGACTGACTGACTTTAAGTTGTATCCTAATATTGAAGGAACAATAACTCCTCTTATTTACACTCAGTAAGGCTCATATATCAGATTTTTAATCCTATCATAATAACTGTGTAAGATGACTACTATCTAATGAGCACTGTTTGATCACTACGATCACCTTTCATTGAAACTGTAAAACCTGTTGTGGAAAATATCATTTTTCTTCTATTCTCGGTACACTATTGAGTTTCAATTGATTTATCGTTGTGTTGTTCTTTTTCCAGTCTTTCCTATTTGCATTAGCTATGTAAGATTGTCAAAAACAAATTGTTTCTAAAAACCTTCAAAACAATTTAAAAACTGATTCAATATAAAATAACTGTCGAAATTTCATATTTTTTGTTTACTTACACCGTTACATAAATATAGGTTACAAACAGGCAAGTCGTATGCTTAGCGGTGAAAAAGATGTTGATAAAAAGAAACCGGCTGAGAATCCAGTAAATTCATCAAATACTAAAAACGTACCACGAAAGAATACTGGTGGTAAAGTGAATACTCCAGGTCATTTCCGTCCATTACCGCGTAAGTAGTGGAAAATTATTTTTTTTTTTTGAGTTATTACATTGACTTCATGTATTCCTGGATCAATTTGTAACACATATTTTATCAATACACCACATTACAGACATAAATTATGGATCGGACGAAAACACTTACAATTGGCAGAAACATTCCATAGATCATGTTGTACGCGTAAAAGTTAACCTCTTTAAATCTGATCGATTTCAGCTTTGTGAAGTATGGATCGCTGAACTATTCAAATCATAAGCGTATGGGTTTGTGTGTTTAGTTTCTTATTTTAGCCCAATATTCTTGTCTATAGAAATCAGTGTCTGAACCAACAATACGTCACGTAGTCTTATTAAAGAAATCGTGTTGCATTTCAGCAAATTAATAATGTATACTGCTTGTTCTCTGATAATAATTTTATCAAGCTAATCGTAACAATTACCTGATGACTTCATTCGTAAGCTGTATTTCAGTAGGTAATATTTTGTTGTCATTGTATGAATGGTCTTCGCTGTTATCGAACGGCATTTATCTTCTCTAGCAACTCGATTTTTCCAACAGAATTACGGACCCAGGATTGAATTAAGTAAAAATTTTCTGGAGACTAACTACTTATCAACGCTACATAGAGTTCAAGTGCTGACTGTTTTAATCTGAAGGAAATATGTTCATAACGAGTGTGCAGATCTCATAATGATGACACTAGAAATTACACGATTCTAGCCGGAAGTAGCTTACCTACTATATCATACTACGTTTAATTTCTGTGACAGAAGAAGACACTTATTACTCTCTCTCTCTCTCTCTCTCTCTCTCTCTATATATATATATATATATATATATATATATATATATATATATATATATATATAGTATCACTAGCTTCCACATAAATCGTGTATCAAAGCTCATTATATAAACCCTTTACTTCGCAAATGAGTTATATGGTTACTTATTCTGGTATGTTGATGTATATATTTGCTGATTATGTTTTAACTGCTTACTTCACTTTATTAGCGATTAACGGAATAAGTGTACATGATCATCGTACCAAGAATTTATGGCTTGGAGTAGTGCACCTTCTTCAGGAGCGTGATCTGATGCCAGCTATAGCATTTGCATTTTCTCGATCATCACTTGAAACTTTAGCTGGTCATTTGTCTTCAGTGGACTTGTTAAATTCAAGTGAGAAATTTGTAACTGTAATGTCAATTATGTTGTTGATGTTTCTTCTTCTACATTTATTAATATATCTGTTTAATCCACTTTATTAAGAAACATATAGTTGGTGATAGAACTGATCTTTGATTGCATCCACGTCTCGATCTGTTGGTTCTTAAGAAGCAACTACGAAAAGACATTTCCACGTTAGACTTTTCTCAGTTTGATGAATCTTCTAAATTAACAGCACATAAATACCCATCATCTGGAATCCAATCTACTAGTATTGGTTTCGCCTGGACACTAAGTGCTTACAATACAAAGTCCCTGATAAAGTTCACTTATTACAAACTTTTAGAAACAACAAACAGATAGTATTTGTTGTACGTTAATGAAATCTTGAATATAGGTCTCAGTTATACAGCATATATATTAGTATCAGGAACTTTCATAGATTTGAACAGACATACAAATATTTTGATCTGGACATTGAAGGAAGCATAATTAAATTGCGTACATAGTTTCAGCAAACCTAATAAATTTCATCTTCAATTATAGTTTACGTGACAGTGGACAAGTATCAGAAGGTATTGCCTCGTGTTGCTAGAGCATAGACAACGTAGTTCTGCATGTCTTTTGTTCCTCCGAAATCCTCTGGTCAATGAACATTACTGTTATTATTTTAAATTATAAACAACTAGTTTTTTTCCTTCTGAACATCGGCGCAAATTATAAATTAAGTTTACTCTTATGGTTTCTCTTAAATTCAAAAACAGGTGAAAAACAACAAGTTAAAAACTTTCTACATTGTTCTGTCACTAAACGACTAAAAAGATGTGATCGTCAACTTGCTTCAGTTCAGTTTATTAGTAAATTGGCTGTAAGAGGACTAGCTGTGCATCATGCTGGAATGCTGCCTATTTTGAAGGAGGTATGAGTTATGTTTTATAATTTATGAAATTTCCTAAAGGTTGTTTGTTAACCGATATTGTCTGTATATTAACTGGTTATGGTTGTAGGTCTACACGTTACCCTCCCTATATTGCAACAAATAAAGTGTATAACATTTGGCAGAACTCATATTTATTGACTATTTATTTGTTCACTACTAATATCAGATATTATATACATACCTCGGTTCTTGTGTGATTTATTCTAGTTGATATCACTTCATCTTAATTACAAGTGCCCATGTACTACTTAAAAGACTTCTAAGATAGGTGAAATGATCAAGACACTCTACTTTAATTCCTACAGTCAGTTTAGACGTATACTCAGATCACTTTTGAAGCAACACACATCCCAAACGCCTCTAGCTTTATCTCCCGAGCAATCAAAAGACTACATCTTGCTATCAAAAGAACTTTATCACTGTTAAGTTAATCGGTTGTATATAAGTTACAATGATCAGGATGTGAAAACTAAGTGATTGTCGCTAAAATCAATGTCACTAAGAATACGGAAAGCTCATAAAGTAATGTAACGAAAATGTGTTGAACTCTTACCCGACAGCCACATTTCTTCAATATTTGTTTCATTATGAGTTGTATTTGAAGACTGAACATCCCCAACTCCACTTGGGGTTTGCAGTTTGCCATAAGCGCTGACTTGACCAACAGCGTTCGATCGGAGAGCCTTCAAAATTTTCGGATGTATCTTTGGTACGCCATTCAATGAAAAATTTTGCCACCAAACCTATTTGTAGACAGAGTCAAATGATACTCATAGGTTAAGAAATACAAACCACTGTAGCTGATGCCGTGACGTGGAGTTCGAGCTTGCCTATCGTAATGACTCCATTGAACTTTAGTGGCTGGAACATACGACTCAACACTGTCCTATACTTTTTAATCTGAATTTACTCTTTCCTGTAGAATCGTTGTCGTATGCCTAACCGTTAATACATACAACGTGAATAATACAAAACACTAATCAGAATAATGTTAGCATCAGAAAGCGTGATCAGTTCTAGATCTTTCAGTCACTCAGTCAGTTGCAACGTAGAACTTCGTTTGTATGTACATTGGTTCAAGTTGTCATACCACATTAGCACAGAGACGCAATTGTCCATTCAAATCCCTTAGTAGTAGAGGTAGTAGAAGTATTAGCAGTAACTGAAAAGTTTATTGATCAACTATATCATTCGAGATGTATAACCCCCGAGGAATCAGATAAAAAAACGAAAGAGACCATGAATGACATGGCTCAAAACCGTTTGCAATGGCGCAGGTGCATTCATTCTTTGTATTCTCTCAAATCCTTACCTTCGGAGTTCCTCATGACCGTTCTAACTATCGATTACTATCATCTCGCGGGTCCCAACCAGTTAATCGACACCTACCAACATGACTCAATTCACTTGTCAATGACTTCATGGATTTGTGCCATGTTTTGGTTTGGCCACCCCTAGCTTTCTTCCAACCTGTCCCTAAACTACGAAACGTAGATCATCAAGGCAGTCGATGGTTATTCATTCGTAACACATGTCTCAACCACCTCAACTGATGAAGTTTCACTACTTCATCTATTGATCTGACATCCTTACCTAGTACCCGTTTCCTATCAACATCATTGATTACTCGGTGGTCGTAGGATTTCCGAGCAATGCTACGAATATCCTCTACTCTTACTGACCATGTTTCACAGCCATATAGTAGGACGGAGCGAACTGCTGTGCAATAGACTCGTTTGGTTAGCAGACGGATAGGTCACCTACGCGATAAGTAACTGAAGTTGTCAAAAGCCAGTGAAGCCTTATGTGTGTGCGCTGAGATTTCGTCAGACAGCAGGCTATCAGCACTGATGAGACCCCCAAGATAAGTGAATCGGTCAACAAGCGTGTCTCTTTGTAGAAGATCCTTACCTGAAAAGTCGGACGAGGGTAACTTTAACGCTAGAAGCATGTCTATTACATAGTGAAACACGAATGAATGGAGTGTACAGCCCTGACGGACATCACTTGAATTAACGAATTCCGATGACAGTTCGCCATAAGCTGTTACTCGACGAGAAGAGACCCTTTTTAGGTTTATGTACTTCTTTGGTACACCTTTTAGTGATCGACACTGCCACAGAACCTCACGATCGATAAAATCGAACGCCGCCTCAAAATCCAGGAATACAACTATTGTCGGACGCCTTAATGTGTTTCTGTGTTCTAAGATCTGTCGTAGTGTTAATATCTGGTTCATACAGCCGCGTACAGCCCTGAAACCAGTCTAGTTTTCTTTACGCTCTCTAGTTAGGCGTCGAAATTTCATCGAGGCTAACAATTCAGACACTATATTAGTTAAACTGCTCCCTCTGTGATTGTCCCCTTCTTTTAAATTGAGACAATCAATGATTGAGACTAGTCGGATGGGATTACCACCACTGCCCATATTCTCACTAAAAACTCAGTCAGTCTATCTGCTAAAACTGCACCACCATCTTAAAAATTCCCAGGGTAGGCCTATTAGGCACTACTGCACGCCCTTGATTTAGATTTACTATAGCTTGTTTAACTCCATAAATACTCTGAGGACTTATATCGATTTGCCGGTGGAGATCGTGGGCAACCGAAGTGTGGCTGAAGGACAGTTGAATTAGTCCCTGAAGTGTTCTTCCCATCGGTCGAGTCTCCTGGGTTAAGAGTGAATGACACAGCCATCATTTTTTGTGAGAGTTACTCTAACGGATGGATTTGTAATACCGGTTTACTTGATTAGGCGGAACCTTTGTTTACTGTTACTGATCATCATCACTGCCTTTTCCTCCCCTCTCGCTTTCGCTACCCACCACGTAGTGTAGAATTCTTATGAGCCTGTGCTTAAGCTGACTTCGCTCTTCGTCATGTTCACAACCAGATGGGATGAGCTTCCGATCGCCTCTCAGTTCGGTTGATGCTACTGAGATCCACCGCTTCTAGCTACCTCAGGGTGGGCATCACTTACATCGTTGCATAACAGTTTTTCCAGATGTTCCTGAAATATATTCTTTGCTTTGCTATCTATCATTAAGTAGAACCGTGAGAGGTTTCCTTGCATTGTCTTTCCTACGTCCAGTAAGACGCAGACTACTACGCGCTCGCACCAGAACATGATGTGAATGTCAAAAAGTGCTCGAGAATGAGCGGCAGTTTTCAGTGGAGCCTCTCCTCCGTTGGCCGGTAGCAATGTGGTCTAGTTTGGTCCATCGTTGAATTGGCTTTGGGGGGTCGCCGTGTTAAGAAGTATTTTTCCTATGCCTAAAACTAGTGTTTGCTAGAAATAGGTGGTTATCCCAAGGTACTCAAGCCAGTCTCCACAACATTTTGGTTTTATTTCAAGCAGACAGTTTATATACCAATCATACCAAAACCCATCACAATTATCCACGAGCAAATGGAAATCGGTTGTGGACATGAGAAACTGTGAACAATAAACAGGCAAAAGATTAGGAATAGTAAACCATATAAAATAAGTTAATCGGTCGATCAAGAGCACATGACACAGTGCGTAAATGTGTGCGATGATCTAGTCATTTAATTAATTATGCAGTCCTCTAAGTTATCATTCATCTAATCTTCCTGAAATAGCAATTATGTTGTGTATACCTCATATTTTTAACTATCATTGATAGTGTCTCCACTTCCACTTCTCTGGAATTTATCTTGATATTTTCACCTTGCCGTACTGATTCGGTTTGGATATATGAACAAATTCATATATATGCCAGGCTTCTATGTGGTTTATAATTGACTAACTGTTAATTTATGCAATTATTTTTCATTACTGTCTATCGATATAAGATGTTTTGTGCGCATTGTGTATTTTTATTCATACGAGCATGTTCTACTTTATTTTACACAAAACTAGACAGTGGAGATGTTATTTCGACGTGGCTTAATCAGAATACTATTTGCTACTGAAACATTTGCAATGGGCGTGAATATGCCGGCTCGTTGTGTCATCTTTACTACACTAGAGAAATTTGATGGTCAGAAACGTCGTCCTTTAAGTTCAAGTTAGTGTTTGTTTTATCTTAATTCATTTCAAAATTCTCAGCTTTTAATACTGACAGATGAAATCGTTTATTAGACAATTGTAAATGAATGACTTTGCGATTCAAATTCACTCAACTAGTTCTGCTGTTCGAGTGTCACGTTCGAATCTTATTCCACCTACTTTGATTTGAACAAGATAGTATAAAGAACCCTTACTCTCGTTACACATTGATTACCCATATTATTATTATTATTAAGTGAATGATATTTCGCTTTTTATTTTTTAACAAGATTACTGTGTTTTTACTGAGTCATACAATGTATACACTGGAAACAAAGGATTGATTTTTTTGCATGCATTTACCAGTTGATTAGTTGTACAGTCTAGAACTCTCTATGCAAACTTCAATTGGCTTAAGTTTTGAAGATAATTGATAGATATTTGTACATTTACTTGTGTTATCCTTGTCATAGAATGTCATCGTGAAGGTATTTATTTATTTGCAACTCCAAGCATACTTTGTTTTCTAATAAAAATTTGCCTGAACTATCATAATCCTTTACTTTTATCAATTATTAGTTTATATTTGAGCTAGTCGTGCCAACTTATTGCCAGATTGTTTATAAGACAGTGTTGTTTTGTAATCTAGAATTATGCATTGATTAATTGCTAGCGTTATAGTAGAATCTTATAAGCACTTCGTATTAAAGTATTATTTCTTATTACCCAATTTATGGGGAAAAATTTACTCCTAACTACTTATAAAATATTTTCAAGAATGAATAAATTTTGGTTAGCAAGGTAATCCATGATTCATGTTTTGTCTTTAAGGTGATGAAGTAAGCTATGTTGATGCATAAATTCTTAGCACAGACGGATCGAAAACTCAAATTCTATAAGTCAACAATGGGATCGAACAAAACCTTATGTAAACATCTTACTCGTTTAATAGGTTGGCAGTTATATGAACTAAGTATCTCAGCAGACAACCAGATTTTATTTAAAACAAATGGTATAAGGTTCATGTCCCAAAAAAATATATCATTATTGGAATGCAGATAATACATATACATCAGCACAGAGATATAATTGTCAATTCAAATCCAATAGTAGAAGAGGTAATACAGGTATTCGAAGTAATCGGAGAGGTTAGGATTAGAAGATATTATTCACAAAGTATGATTCAGTGAGAAAAGTTGAGAAAGTCAAAACTAGAGGGATTGAACAATCCAGAAGATTAGGATTTTAGAAAACAAAGAATAAATGCACTGGCGCCATTGCAAACGGTTTTGAGCCATGTCATTCAGGGTCTCTAACCATCGATTATTATCATCTCACGGACCCCAACCAGGTGGTGGACAACTACCGACATGGCTCAGTCCACCTGTCATTGACTTCATGGATTTCTGTCATGTTTTGGTCTGGCCGCCCCTAACTATTTCTGAATTGCAATCGTTATTTATCATTTTAATTTCTCTATTAATTTACTTAACACATGTAGGTGAGTATACACAAATGGCTGGACGTGCAGGTCGTCGTGGTTTAGATGCTTCCGGTTCTGTAATTATTCTACTTGGTGGAATCGGCAAATCACTTACACCTGGTAGTTTTGGTCTACCATCTGAGCATACATTAAATGATATTATTCTTGGCAGACAAACTCAATTAGTGTCGAAATTTAAAATCACTTACTCTATGATATTACATTTACATCGAACGAATTGGTTAACTCCACAGGTATTTCATGTATTTCATGTTTACATTTTATATGTCCTTCTGTGTATGAGATTCATATTCAATGGACTGTTTCCCTACTACAAAATTGATAATGAGATATTGATTCTTATCACTGTACGTGTTTGCAATAATTGTTATTATTATTATTATTATTTTCCTTCAAATATACGTGCATAAACAAAGGACGTTATGCGACGAAGCTTTATGGAGGCAGCCAATCTTAGACGTGAACTCGAGCGTAGACAATGGTTATCAGCTTTAAACAAAAAACTAGATGAAACAACTACTCTTATACCACCGGCTGGATTATCATCAAATGTATCATCTCATCAACTTGTTCGTGGTTCAACTAGTAAAGTTGCAATATCTATGAATAGCAGTTCTCGCTTATCTGTACCGATTGGTGAACCTATTTTACAAGTGAAATGCCCTTTTGGTCAAATAAGTTGTTGTGATTCAATGACCACTTATTATCAGGTTAGTTTGTTGTATAAATATATTCTTTATTATCAAATAGACTTCCAGATTACATAAGAAGGTCAATAACAATATTTTTCTTTACGAGGCTCAGTACGTTTTTCTTTTGTGTATCTATTTTTCCGTGGAATAAGTAAATCCTGAAATAGCTCAACAGATTTCATGTTTCATATCTTGCAAGATCAAATGTATATCATTCCTTTCTGATAAAATACACATTATTTATCGTTTCGTACATATCAACGGCTTTAGTAATTAAGTTATTATGAATCACTTTTTTTACAAACTCTTAAGTTACAGGACTGAAACTCGTCATTCTATTGGTTGACTAAATTAACTAGGTCACAGTAAATCGGTAGTGTTAACAAGGAGCATCACAAAAGGTGTACAATCGTTTTCTTTTGAATACATAAGTATAGTGTAGTTTATATTTCCTGACAGATGTCGCAAAATTTCGAAAAACTGGTATTAATTCATAAGTGATCTGATATTTTTTAATTTGGTAACTAAACCGTTTCACATATAGTGCGATTATTTACTAACGTACGTTAGAATTATGTTCATCGAGGTATTGTTTAGAAAGGGCCGTTATCTGTCTTTTGGTTCTGATATACTCGTCGATTAATATGCTTGAATACTATTACGAGTTCACCTTATTCGGTAAACGGGACGAAGGCAATAACTCAGTGACACGATAGACTATTCTGATCCGTTGTCTCCGGCCCGACTGACTGCATCAAGAGGTCTTGATAAGACATAGAATGTGTATTCTACAAGCACCCAGATAATACGAGGTTGACGAGCACACAAATCGAGCTTATTTATACATGATAAAAACGCCCTTGGAAAAGCCACAAAATAGCGTACTAAAATAATCCACCAACCAATGACAGTCAAGGATTTTTCGACTGGGAAATGTAAGCTCAAGGTTAACTAGGCGACGTATGCGCAAAAACATACACAAATCCAAAATTAGGATCCTTTCCAAGTGAGTTTTCGGGATCTAACGTCCCCGACAGTTTCCCGGTTCATACATATACGTTTTCTAGAATATTGGGTTTTGTTGACAGTGAGCAGTTGTGGTTAGAATACGCTTGATCATAAACTCTGGTTTAGTAACATATCGATCTTAGGCCATAGCTTTTTCAATGTTCCATAAAAGTGTATTATCTAACATTTTTCCATTCATCTAATGAGCCAGTACTGGATATTGAAACGTGATTTTCTCTGAAGATTTTATTTTTGCCATGTAACGCTGTCTTTTTGTCTTCTGCAAACACGCTACTGTAACGAATCACAGGTTATCGGATGAAAAAAGAAATCAAAATGGAATGTTAAAGATTAAAATGAAAATCCCCAATAAAAATTACATCTGTAATCCTCACTCATTCACCAAAAGAACAGCACGATGCTAGGTACCGCACATATATTGATCATTGAATGAATGCGCTACAAATTTTTGGAAAATTATTGTATATCAGTTTTTAAATAAATTCAAGTTGAATATTTTTTTTATTTCAATACATAATCAGTAGCAGTTTATTGAATACTAATTAGTTTTTTTATGAGCTAACAAACACATTGGTGGTAGTGCATAAACTTTATATCTATTGATTGTAATTCGTATGATTTCTTTAAAGCTTATGCTGGTATTCGTTTATTTCTTGTTCAAGCTCTCGAATTATAACTACTGGATTTGTAAATTGGAGTTTTACAGGGTGTCTATTTCCATTTTTGCACCGTTTGATACATTATTCATTAGCTATCACATTCTGATAGTGGGTTGTAGTATCATTAGTAAACTTTTAAATTGTTTTCACAATACATAATTAAGAGATTTATTCACCTTTTTAAATGTATTCATTTTACTTCGATTAGTTCAAAAAGAAATAAACTGTATTTTTTTCAATCGATTGATCACTAAATAGTACTAAGTTTTATCTCGTAAGCAGAAATAACTGAAATAAGAGGAATTGCCAATCATACACAATCACCTATTATATTAACTAGTTAAAACATGAGCAATAATCATTTTCTGTGTATTTTGGGTTTTCTTCTCTGCCTAATGTGTACAGGTTGTTCTTTGTTAAAAATTTGCAATTACGGAATTCGAATTTGTTGGTACTGTTCTACTTTTGTTGTTGTTGTTATTATTACTGCGTGGTAAATGTATTCACACTATATGAAAGAATCAATTTGCTATTGTCTATGCTTTACTGGTTTACGGTTTATATTTCCAAAGTTTATATTATTATTATATTTATTCATCTAAGGGATTTTCTTGTTTTAATGTACCGAATTATTGACACATTGCAAGTTTATTTTGTTTCATGTACTGTGCGTGTGTGTATATATATATATTTACTTGTACACTATTACTACTCTTTCCTTCTTTGTATGTTTGATGTGTTGTAAACAGTAAATTACACATTTTATGTTTCATAATTGTCTTTGAAATAAGGTGATGGTCTTAAACACTGAAAATCTTCTCTCGTTATAACTTTATTTCTTCGGTTATTATTTTATATCGCTGAGATTATGCAGGCACATAAGTTATCATCAACTTGCACGCTTCAACTTGTGTTAAGCATATTCAATGTTTTCTTTTTGTAAAGATTTCAATGTACTGCGAACTTCTTGAAGGAAATGGAAGTCTGACTGATTAGTTTATCTTTGACTATGATGATTGTTTCCATCAAGAAGCATTGAATCATTGAGACTGATGAAATTTTCGAGAATATAATTTCACATTTATTGTGTCTCTATATTTATTTATGTGAAAATATTTGTTATTTTTTCTCTCAGATTTTCAAATATTTACAAAGTCTTCTCTTCATCTGCCTGATTTCTTTGTTTGTTTTTTTTTTAAAACAAATTAGGCGTGTTGCAATTATCAAAAGCTTACAGCAACTATTGTCCGTTTACTGGCTGAAGAAAATATATCTGATCTACAACGTGTATTCTGTCCAGGTCGTATAGTATTTGTTCATCTACCACAAACTGATCATTCATTATACAGTAAAGTACCTGTGAAACAACCCGATTGGTTAGTACCAGGTGTTTTGGTAAATCTGAGTAAGAAAAAATTCATGAATGAAAGTGAAATACAGGTGGGTTCTAGCTATTTATTTTGGATTATCTATAGAAGGACAAAGTGAACTTTCCTAGTTTTTTCAGTCAGTCACACACAGTATTGAACCTGGTTGGTTCAAGTTTCTTAATCTCATCGACACAGAGACATGAAATTAATTAGGTTAAATCCTAGAGTTATAGGATTAGTAACAATTTTAATGTTCGTATAAAAGACTAGGCATTGAAAATGAAATCCTGGTTAGTGAGTTAAAAAAATATAATCTTAGGATCTTCAATAAGACAAAAAATTTAATGCGTCTGTTCGATTGTGAATGATTTTCAACCTTGTCACTCTAAGTCTCTAATCATTGGTCACAATAATCACATGAACCTCAACCAGTTAGTCCTCACTATTTACATGGCTCAGTCCAGTAGTCAATGTCTTCATCAATTGGTGAAAAGTCTGAACTATAACACTCCTAATTTTTTTTCCAACCTGCTACAACACCAGCCATCATCGTACGTTTAGGTAGTCGCTGTATGGGCACATGTAATTCATGTTCTAGGTGTCTCAGTCGACAATGGTTTGCAACCTCGTTAATCGATCTACTTTCTTTATATAACCTCAAAATCAATAACCCTATGGTCCCAAAAGTTACTAGCAATGATTGGAAGTCATCTAGCATCGATTACTAGTAACTTTGGCATATTTCAACTTGATCCCTGCAAATGATCTATCTCCATTCGTATAGTCTCGAACTTGTACATGAACGACAGTACGCCGTATGATCTTTACGGCAATTGCATACTATTAAAACTTTTCTTCAATCAATCGTATTTGAGCATACGAACTTATAGACTTCCAGTCGTTAATGAATCACTGTATCTACAATTGTAGGATTATATTTCTGATTAATCGCTCCACCTACGTTATTTCAAGTAACCACTACGTATTACTAGTTCTCAATCAGTATCACAATCTCTACATAGTTGGTTATTTGTATCAATACTTATTGGATGATCAGTTTCAAAACATTACAAATCGATTCTTCCTGACCTTCATCCATATTTTTTTTATGTATGAATCATATAAAGCTTTTGATTTTTACTCATATACGCTCGATGATTGTATTTCCAAAAACACACTACTCAATAAACCAGACGATTATCGATTTTAAAACTCACCTTGATATTGTTTGTTTCTGTGTTGTTTCCAAAATCCGATGATGATACAGGTATTTTGTTAATGCGAATCAAATATTTCCTTTTCTTTCATTGTAATTATTCCGTATTACTTTACTTTGCTACTGCAAAACTCTATAAGTGTACTTGTTCTTGCTTTTGCTGAAACTGATAGTTTTAATTTTTGTAAACAGAGAATCCTTATCCAACTTTATTGATCTATGAGTTTTGTAGGATTATTCCTACATTTCATGCTTTCATCGATTGCATATCCTAACCGTATAACCTATTGTCTAATTCATTGTGGAATCAAGCTTCAAGCTCGGTAGGCTAATAAATTTGGATACACCATAATAAGAAGAGGAAATTTGCCATTCTTTACTGTATTTCATATATATATTGTCTTGACTTGACCTACGCCTGTTACCCCGAATGGTGCATAGTCTGCTGACCAGTATTCTCGAACCTAATGCATCCTGGGCTTCCCCTTCCACTTCTGTCCAATTTTCGTTCATTCTTCTCATGTCTGCTTCCATTACTCGACGTAACGTGTTCCTTGTCCTTCCCCTTTTCCTTTGACCTTGAGGATTCCAAGTGAGGGCTTGTCTTGTGACGCAGTTGGATGCTTTCCGCAATGTGTGTCCTATCCACTCCCAGCGCTTCTTCCTGATTTCCTCGTCCACTGGTATCTGGTTTGTTGTTTCTGATGACGTCTGGCCGACGGGTCAGAAGTGTTTCACGTAGACAACTGTTAATAAATACTTGTATCTTCTGGATGATGTCTTTCGTATTTTTCCAAGTTTCCGTCCCATATGGTAGAACTGTCTTGACATTTGTATCGAAAATTCTGATTTTGATGTTTGTTGTCAGTTCTTTTGAGTCCCAGATGTTGTTTAATTAGAGAAATGCAGTCCTTGTTTCACATCTGCATCAGTTGCTTGTTGCTTGACTGTGATGCTGCCCGGATATGTAAAGGCTTTAACATCCTCCAAGGTATCTGCATCAAGAGTGATTTGGTTGGTATATGTTGTGTTGCATCGGAGAATTTCGCTTTTTCCTTTGTGTGTGTTGAGACATGCTGCTACACTTGTTGTCTTCTCTTGCATGGGTGATAGAAGAGTCAGATTGTCGAGCTGCATCCTGGTTGAACGCTGTGTACCGTGTTTCCCTCCAAATGTTGACGTCTTCATAATTCGTATAACAACACGAACTTATGTGCGCACGTAGTTAGTTCTACGTTATAACTGACTGACGTCTTCATAATCCAGTCGAACACCAGGAGAAAGAGAAAGAGTTGGAGTAAGCAACCCAGCCTGACGCCGGTCATCACCTTGAACGAGTCTGTTGCTGATGAGAATATTGAGTATCTTTGCAGTTGCTGCCACGTCTACTTTCGTTGCCCCTGATGGAGTGTTATTTATTCCCGTTGCTTTGATGCTCTTGACTAGTAGCTGATTTGTCTGATGGCCGTACTGATTTCTTCAATTGTTGGTTGGTCAACACCGATTGGTCTGTCCGTGGATGCTGCCTCGATGTTGGGTGGGTTCAGTGGGGTTAGTCGATTCAAGAGTTCCTTAACATATTCTACCCACCTGTTTCCTCGTCCTTCAATGCCGGTGATTACGTTTCCTTCGTTGCTTTCAACTGGTCGTCCTGGTTTACGATATTTCCCAGCGGGCTTCTTTGTTGTATCATACAAGTGTCTCATATTCCCTTCTATTGCAGCTTTTTCCGTTATCATTATTGGGTTTCGATATATTTACGTTTGTCGGCTGTGATGTGCTCCTCTTGACTTGCTTGTTTGCTTCTCTGTATTCATCTTGTGCCTCGGGTTTCTCCGCTCTTGTTCGGCATATATTGATTACTGGCTTCGTGTTCCTCCTTTCTTGAATCTTATTTAGTGTGAAAACAGTGATCCATTCCCTGTGATAGTGCTTGTTTTGTCCCAGAACCCCATGACATGTTGAAGTGACTGCCCTCTTGATGCCTTTTGAGTTGTTCTTTATGGTAGTTTCCTCTCCATTGAGTAGATTGTGACAAGCATGGGACCTATTGCTGATGGCTTTCTTGAATTCGTTGAGTTTGTCGGTATCCCGAAAAAAGGCGTATTGAAATTTTGCTGTGTTTTCCGTTGCTTCTTTTGTTTCCGTTTCGTTTTGACGAACATTCAGTGATGATCCGAGGTTGTATCAGCTCCTTTCTTGGTTCTCATGTCCTGTTTGGAAAGCGTCATAGCAACTCTGTGTATGTGTAACATTTCCTTCTTCATGACCGGAGTACAACAGCAGCTCTCCTGAAGCTAGTCTCAGTTGTCAAACCTGTGTCCGATGTTTTCCACTGATTCCAAGTAACTCCAGGTTGTATCTTTTAATCTGTGTAGCAAGTTGGATGACTCTTCTGGTCTCATACCTTGTACAAACATTCCATGTACCTAAGTCAATGCTTGTTCTGGTTTCAGGAAGGGGTGTTGGCCTCGTGACTTCCGAAGGAATTCGGTTTTTATCACGGGATGTAATTACTCTTTGAATCGAAGACCTTCTAACTCCCAGGGCAGAGGTAAAATGGTTTTAAATATTTTTTCTGGTTAGAGTTTTTTTAGCGACTTGGTTCTCTGCGGGATGGGGTTGCCAAGCTTATTCCTGACCCCCCCACCTAATCATTGCCTGGGACCATCAGTTGCCACAGAAGGGCTCCAGGTGGAGTTTCCATATATATCAACAATTATGTATGCCATTATACTTTCTCAATCTATTTTTATGTTATATTGCGTGAATAATCGCAGTTAAGTGAAAGACCTGAGTCTAGTTTTCGTTTCTAGAGTTGTTGGTACCCATCACTAAAACTTATCTACAGTTGTGAGAGGACTTATATGCTTCTCATAGGATTTATCTCTTTTCGTCAATTTTCTCTATTCTATGTTGTATTTCATTAAAATCACGAGCATACCTAGGTTAGACGACCATTATCAACCCTAAATCACCAGATAAACGTTTCTTCCAAGCGACCTCACACAAAGATGAAGATCCTGGGTTTGATTCCCTGCTGTGAAATCGTAAATGTATACTTCTGAGTTCTATACTCAAACCAAAATCTGCATCTAGTGCTTCCAAGGTTTTAATGGTTTTCTAACTAAGATCGGTTCATGATCTCAACAAAATTTTACAATTTCCACAATCTCATACTAATAATGCCATAAATTTCTTCTGCGATTTTTTATTATCCGTTGGTCTCTGTATTCCACTCAATACCTCTTAAATTTTATTAAAAATCAAAACAGGGACACTGTATATATTCCAACCTTGGTACTGATACCTACAAACTCATTAATAATTGAATTAATCCGATCGATTTAGACCGGCTAATCAGAGTATGCCATGCTCAGGACTTTATTCTTTTGACAATATTGATTTTATTTAATCATATTAAAGACTTAATTTTTATTTCCCCGCGTTAATTAATCATTATTTAATTTGCTATACATACCTGATTATAATTTCCATTACCTTTTTTCTCACAGTGGGATATTATCACTTGGCAATTGCCTAATTTATCAAATCATTCTAAATCATTCAAAATTTCTAATCATCAATCACCAATTCAAATTAATTCAGGGAATAATGCGAATGATGGAAAAGTAGAAAGCAATACCAATAATCAATTCAATGAATTGGATGAAGAGGATATTTTGAAAGAAGGTGAAGATTCTCAATTGTCCAATACACCATACCCTCCACAATTAATGCCAGTTTATATACCTGAAGTAAGTATATATATAT
>OX103979.1:59211769-59247310 GCA_944470395.2 Schistosoma turkestanicum
CCTTGTGGGATCCTGTATGCGCGTTTCCGAGACGCAGCATACATCGATGGCACGAGATTCTAAAGTCCTAGCTAATGAAGCCTGTTGCCCTATTTGACACAATGTCCGTACATTGAATGCTCCAACATTTAGTCTAGAGCGAGGTTTGAGGAGACCAGGAACGACGCTTCGCGAACTCGTATCGTCTGCATTAGCTGTGCACTGTGATGAATGAATGTGAGAAGAGTTAGTCGTGGAGATAAGAGAGGTACTAGGGGGTGTAGGAAGGATTTGGTTTTGACCAATTTGGTATCGCGTGCAGTTATGGGTATGAGGGCAGTTGTCACTTCCCGGCTGCCCACACCGCGGAAGGTTGTTTCTTGACGAACCTGAAAAAGAAAGATGGATTAGTGTTGCTGCGTGACCGCAGAGTCCAAGGGACAACTGCTTGAGGCCGGTCACGCACGGCCTTTTTATGAAACGTTGTTTGAGGATTAGCTCCGTTCTTAAAGGCCCTTAGTGGGCCCCCTAGCTCAAGGAGACGGAAATCCGTGAGTTAGGGGAGGTGTGACATTTTTAGGGCCGACCTTTTCTAACCCTTCCTTCCTTGTGAGAAGGCAGCATCGCTGCAGTTGCTGGTTGACCGAGGGAAACACCTTACTGCTGTCACACCCCTCTGCAGTCAGCAGTACGACTTCGCCCTCAGACCTGGGGTAGCTGCTTTTAGTCTCATCGTTCTCCAATCGACCTGTCTGGCATGGTAGAACCTTGAGGAACATATGTTCCAGCCAGTATAGCTCGGTTGGGTCATCACGATAGGCAAGCCTGACCACCACGTCAAGGTAGCAGCTACGGTCGGGAAAATTAGAAGTAAATTTGATAGTTATCTAATCAGGGCAAGACACAAAACCAATTGTTATTTTGGGATCTTCTTGAAAATTTCTACAAAACATTGATTGGCAGAAGGTTTCTCAACTTTCTCGCAGCTTATGGTGGCTTTTCTGAAGAATTCCCGTAGGGAACTCAGTATGAGGTATTAATTAACTCGTATGGTGCCACATAATCGGTTTGCTAATGAAACAAACCAATTCTAAATATTACTTTTCATGAATGGTTGTGGTGTGAGAACTAGTTTTTCACTAACAGCGTATATAACAGAGGTTATTCATTTGAATGCATAAAATAGTTTAAACATAACATTTTTATAGTGCTTTTAACTACAAAAGGGTTAGTAAAGAAATCCACATAACAAATTAAAATATCTAATACATTATCCACTCCAATGTATGTACATCTTGACCACATATGATTAAAACATGAAGATAAAAATGAGTGTTATAATTCTCTCTTATTAAAACCCAGCTATTCCACATGCTTAGTATTCTCGGACACCAGCTCACTCGAGACGTTCTCCAAAATCAGAACACGGTTGAACAGAAAATAGATTATATTCCAATAGCAAGGTTAGATGGAAGACAGAAGGTTTCAAAAGAAAAAGACGTTAGTATATTTATAGTTTCTCACATAGGAAGAGCCTAGAATGTTCCTCCCAGTATCGACTAGCGCTGAACGGATACGAAAGAGCCAATCAGCGTGCAACGACACAGTCATGCTTTAATCCAATCTATTTCCCGCTAACAGTAGGTGTCAAGAAACATTTTAGGTTTAAAACAAGACTGCAGGCTTACCAAAATAAGAAAGAAACTAATCTGAAGATAAGTAGTATGGGAGCTTGTTTGGATTCCTGAGATTGATAGTTCACATCACCAATTAATATTAGCTAGATAACATTGCAATCCGAAACAAATGGACAGCTGTGACATTCTAGTAACTGCTCAACAGTAATCACCCACAAACCACAGGGAATTGAACTCAGGATCTCCATTTCTATAGGCAAACATACAAAATTCAGACTTGAATCTGCATCCAGAGGAATGCACTCCCAACTATAATCTATCATTAGTACTATACAACTACTTTACAATATCATTGGTAGACAAATGTCACGCATTCCAGAAGGTTGAACTGCAGAGGTCACAGTTTCTCGTTAGAATTCATAAGATAAACCGTCAAAGTTAGTTACTATTTATGAAGAAAGACTCAATAGTCTGAAGGAAAAAGATTCTCATGGAATCTTAGGGTTCTGAATCTGACTTCAAGTTAAGTCGTGGATATCCACTTCTGAGGAATCTCGTACGATAACAAAACAGCTGTCCGGCGCTTTCGAGTTTCACTGTGATATCAGTCAGTCAGTCAGTTGCAACGTGGAACTTCGTACGTATGTACATAAGTTCATGTTGCCATACCACATTATTAGCACAGAGACGCAAATATCAAATCAAATCCCACAGTGATAAAGATAGTAGAGGTATTAATGTTAATAAAGAAGACTAGGGTTTAAGATATTATTCAAAATTCACTGTGATATAAAAACATGAACATAGTTTGCATCATAGATCAACTTTAACTTGATTACTATCGGGAACAAGGGAACAGCGGATGGCTGAAACGAAGAGCTACACACTTAATTGATCTTCAATAGTTGTTTAGCTTACGTCAGTCTATGATATAAAATACCATCAAACTGAACAACCTCCATATGCCTCCGATATTAACAATAAAGCAATATACTGGATGGAAAATTGGTAACTCATTGTTACCTGGTCTTCATAGTCTTTTTGAGAGCCTGAAGTTAATATAGATGTGTTGAGCCTACAATATACAAATCATTACTATTGCTGTTCTAAATATTTAATATATAGAAAAAGATGAAAAAACGAAACCATATAACCTCGTTAACTGCTAGAATGAATCAATGGAAAGAGACAGGTGTAGCCTCTCATTGTCAGATGTGTTTGCATACAGGGCCATCAAGATGTTTACAAACTACCCTTTAACAATCTTGGGGCGTTGTTCCGTTTATCGAATCGAAGGATGCCCTAATAATGAGAAACAACTGTTGGCCTGAAACAATTATGGCTGTACTTTAGGATTTTCTGTAGGTTGAAGATAAGACCAAACCATAAACTGCTAGAAAAAAAGCCAGTTTGCTCACTGCAAGCCAGTCTTTGACGTGTTTTAAAAAGTGCGAAGTATGATGAAAGTCAGTAGATTAGACGCGACCAAAGGTAAACCGATCCCAGATCTTTGTAGCATCGATGATATATACCCAATCAAAAATCGGGACAACTATTGCCTAATTCTAGGATTTCTCCATTATAGAGTTATGGAAATCATTGTTTCACGCTGGAATTATGAATGAATCATTGATAGACCACCATTAGAAACCTCGAAGCACTAGACGGCCGTTTCATCTTGATATGGGACTCATCGGCAGTGAGCATCCACGAACCCTGCGAGTAACAGTATGCGCTTTGCGGATGAGTCCCATGCCAAGATGAAACGGCCGTCAAGTGCTTCGGGGTTTCTGATGGTGGTCTAACAATGATTTATTCATGATTTCAATGTAATTCTAGAATATCGGAAGAATTTAACTCTTTAACCGTCCCAAATACAGACGTTGGTTCCCTAATCGGGAGCCTGGCGCCATCCGATAAGTACCGGGGCAAGTCATCTCGACTTGGTGGTCTATGATGCTTCAGAAGATGGACTTCCTTGAGGACCTCTTCGTCAGGTGGATCAGCCATCACTGATTATAATAGTGAGGAGAGTCTGGTCGATATTGTCGGTGCAGTATACGAGCCTAAATGTCTTTCGAATAACTGATAATCGTCCACAACTTCAATGGATGCAAGTAACCGGCTTCTCATCAGCTACCCAGATTTTTTAATCAATATTAGGTTTCTTCATAGCAGTGACTTAGATGGATTAAAGCGGCTCTCGGAAGTAACCAGATACAGCTGTCACTTCCAAGCACGTTAAAGCGCATCAACTATAACGTTCTTGTGCAAATTCTGCAAAATTTCCTAACCCAAGAACTCCCGTTTACCGCCGAATACGCGGTTAGCTCTGGTCAACCAACGCACCTCAAGGAGTTGTAAGAAGCATGCAGTAACCTACTGTTGGTCAGAAGACCGTTTCGCAAAGGTTTAGACGACTTTACTTGACATTTTCGTGGTTTCAAGCAAATAAAGCCAGTGTTCATCCACACTTTCCGATGGATTGACATTTAACTCTGAAACGTGCTCGGTTTGATGGTCAGTCGCAGTGTACGTTGCAGCCAAGACAGTCACCGTTATCTGACTAGAGATCAACTGGTCGTTATAGGTCACTCAAGCAACTCTGCTGAGTCAAGATGCCGTGTTGGCATATTTCAACCTACAGCTGATACTATAGCATATGTTAAACGTGCATTCTTGTGACCATTTAATTGGTGGTACAAATCATCATCGTTTACATTCGGTCGGCAATTCCTTGCCGTTTTAAGTCAAATATGTTACAAGGAAATTCATGTGAAATTAGTTTTAGGAAAATTATTAAAAACCAAGCGATTGAAAACTATTTCAGACTTACTATTATGACATAAGGCTCATGCGCTCTGTGGCTTCCCATGCGTCTTTTAGGAAACGTGATCGTTGCTCTTTCAGGTAGTAGGAAAGTTCCTGTTTCATTTATCTGAGCTGTTAGTCGAAGAAAATAGCCCTTAGGAAAACACCACTTCTCAACAACATCCTCAGAAGCCATTTTTAGTAATTTATCTATTATACTGGGGACATTCGGTAAGTATCCAGAGCAGTCAGGTGATGTATGTATACAATTCTGTAGATTGAATTCAGTTTTAGTTGAACAGAAGGCGTGTTTGCTAATTTCACGGATGGATTTCATAACTGTAGAATCAACCTACGGAGGTTAAGTCTATTCCGAATAAAACTCACTCTCTTGTCTGCGGTATTTATTCCATAATATGTAGCGGTAGGACATAATCGTTTAAAATTAATGTCTGGATCCACTACCTGCCCTGTCATACCATCCCTATATATTGGGATATGGTGATAAGGAATTTTAATTCGTTGGTGAATTAAATCATGTTTCAAGGAGTCAGGGATTAGGTTTTCGTTCTTCGGAAATGAATGTTCTAGAAAGGCGTGAACTTGCAATATCTGAGTCATAGTTTGTTACTCAGTTATGCCTGTTGTTAAGCAGCAGCGATGGGAGTCTGTGGTAAAAAAAAAAGAGAAATGCCGACACTGTAGAAACCGAGGAATGGAGACTACAAATCTGATGATAACGTTAGACAGTAATCTTTTTGAATGCTTGACACAAAGGTGACCTTCGCAATATATTTTTTTACGAGCTAGTATAAACCAACAGATTTCTTTGTGTTTGCTGTTTGTTTTTGCGGTTCCAGTTATTTCGTTATGCTCATTACGTAGTACTCTGAACTCTCGGACTGCATTACCATAATATACAATATCTAATGAAGAGGTTGAAAAGATAGGAATGTGAACGTTCGGATTATAAGATAAGAGAGTTTTCTGAGAAGTAAATTGATAAATATGTTATATACTCATCAATACAGTGTGACTGAACCAATGTGTAAAAGTAACAGGAATCAAAGACTCAAATTTGCCCTGTTGTTATTCAAAATGAAAGACATCCAACTGCGAAATCAGCAGTCTAGATTCCGTAAAGATCGATCATGTACCAACCAAACTGTAAAAAAACAAGTCTAAACGGTTGACTTTACATTAAAACCATTATGAAGAGTTAGAACTTAATGCACTACAATGTCTTGCAGAACCTTCGGGTCTACTGCCGGTCCAAAGCCCGGGTAAAGGAGGAGGGTTGGACATGGGGTTGGCGACCCCATTCCGTCGAAATCTCACTTGCTAAAAAAACGCTAACCAGAATAAATAATAATTCAAACCATTTTAACTCTGTCCTGGGAGTTGGAAGAAGAATTATGACGTCGCGTGATGAAAGCCGAGTTCCCTCGGAAGTCACGGGGCCGATGCCTCTTCTGACAACCAGAACAACCATTTTTTTAGGTTCATGGAACGTTCGTACATTGTGGCAGACTGGAAGACTATTTCAAGTTGCGGCAGAAATGAAACGATACAACCTCGAGGTGCTCGGCATCAGTGAAACACATTGGACACAAGTAGGACAACTGAGACTAGCTTCAGGTGAACTGCTGTTATACTCTGGTCATGAAGAGGAAAATGCTTCACATACACAAGGAGTTGCACTGATGCTGTCCAAACAAGCACAAAAGGCACTAATAGGATGGGAATCTCATGGATCGAGGATCATCAAAGCATCCTTCAAAACAAAGAAACAGGACATTACAATGAACGTCATCCAATGTTATTCACCTACCAACGACTACAATGACGGCGTTAAAGATCAATTCTACGAAAGGCTGCAGTCAATCGTCGATAAATGTTCACCAAAGGATTTGACGATTCTTATGGGAGACCTGAATGCCAAGGTTGGAATGGACAACACTGGATATGAAGACATCATGGGACGACATGGACAAGGAGAAAGTAACGAAAATGGTGAGAGATTTGCAAACCTATGTGCCTTCAAAAAACTGATCATCGGTGGCACGATATTCCCGCACAAACGCATTCACAAAGCCACATGGATTTCACCGGACCACACTACTCAAAACCAAATTGACCATATCTGTATCAACAAAACGTTCAGAAGGACCATGGAGGATGTGAGAACCAAGAGAGGAGCTGATATAGCATCAAATCACCACTTGCTGGTCGCCAAAATGAAACTGAAACTAAAGAAGCACTGGACAACGGGGCAGACAACATCACACAAGTTTAATACGGCCTTTCTTCGGGATACTGTAAAGCTCAACGAATTCAAGATAGCCCTCACCAATAGGTTCCAGGCATTTCAGGATCTACACAATGGAGAGGAAGCAACATTGGAGAACAATTGGAAAGGGATCAAGGAGGCAATCACTTCAACATGTCACGAAGTTCTGGGTCACAAGAAGTACCATCACAAGGAATGGATCTCTGTTGATACTCTTGCAAAAATTGGAGAGAGGGGGGACAAGAGGGCAGCAATCAATGTCAGCCAAACGAGAGCAGAGAAAGTTAAGACACAAGCTGCATGCACTGAAGCAAACAGGGAAGTGAAGAAGAGCATCAGAGCTGACAAACGAAAATATGTGGAAGATCTAGCAATGACGGCGGTAAAGGCTGCAAGAGACAGAAACTTGAGGCAATTGTACGAAACAACAAAGAAGCTCGCCGCAAACTATCGCAAACCAGAACGACCAGTGAAAAGCAAGGAAGGCAAAGTAATCAGCAACACTGAAGAACAGTGAAATAGGTGGGTAGATCACTTCAAGGAACTATTGAATCGACCAGCTCCACTGAACACACCCAACATCGAAGCAGCATCCACGGATCTCCCAATTAATATTGGCGCACCTACGCTTGAGGAGATCAGTATGGCCATCAGACAAATCAAGAACGGCAAAGCAGCAGGACCAGACAACATTACAGCAGAGGCAATGAAAGCAGATGTAGAAGCAACTGCGAAAATATTTCACATCCTCTTCAAGAAGATTTGGGATGAGGAACAAGTTGTAGAATCTATTTTGAATGTTTTATTTTTTGGAAAATCCCTCCATGTTGATATATTTTTGTCATGACATAACGGACTCTTTCTGTTGACATTTTGGTATTTTATTTGATTCCATTTTGAGATTTTATCATTGTATATTGTTATTATTTCTATATTTTGTACTTATATTGAAGTTTTTATGTTTACTTCTGAACTGTTCATATGTTGTTTAAATTTGATATAATATGGCTACAGCCACATTTTTGGATTTGATACGTTAACAGTAACGGACTTTAGGCACTTATTCTTCCAGAAACGGATACCCATTGCGGTAATTTGGGACTCGAAGGTGTAATACTTGTAAATGGATTTCTACGGTGGCCGTTCCAATAGGTTCTAATAGGTGCACTCCTGTACTCGATTCTCCCAGTCCCAGGTCCAAACAAATCAAAAAAGGACAAAAATTCTAGGAGAAAGCGGTCTTATTTAATAAAGACATGGAAATACAAAGCATTACCTGGAATTAATGCTCCTTCCACGATACAATTACTCCGAAGAGTATCAGAAACAACGACAGATAAGTGACGTTAAGTCCAGCGGTTACTGTATCAATCTAAATATGGCTGTAGCCATATTAAAGATCAAATTTAAACAACATATATACAGATCAGAAGCAAACACAAAAACTTCAATATAAGTACAAAATATAGAAATAATAACAATATACAATGATAAATCTCAAATTGGAATCAAATAAAATACCAAAAATGTCAACAGAAAAAGTACGTCATGTCATAACAAAAATATGTAATCATGGAGGGATTTTCCAAAACACAAAACATTCAAAAAGGATTCTACACCGGCCGCAAAATCCCTCCATGCAAAAAAGAGCAAGCGTTAATGACACTTCTATTTAGGGTTCCCACTCATCCCCTAATCCACACCGGAAGAACGTTTAGGACTTACAGCAGTACGCCTACCCGCCATCCAACATGGATATGACCTATCAAGCTAACTAGGTACCTATACCTTCCCATCAGGCCCTTGATTCCCCTATCTATCGTAGCATGACCTAACGGTAGTATAAACCTTACCCAATTAACCCACACGAACATGTACAACACGTCGTAAAACTGGTCATATCCTATCCGGGAACTACATTCCCTATCATGGGGACGAGTCGCCAATCCACCACTACTTGCTCCGATCAGCAGATACAATGAAGCCCGTGATGCTGAATTATCAACAGAAATTCTACACCCATAGATAATATGCAAGGGTGGGATCTCCAATTTTGATATCTCCTCGTCTCCTGAAGACTATAAGTGGCATAACATAGGAACAATATTTAACTCTCTATCTCCTGATACAGAGGAGGGTTGATCAGCATTCGTCATCGTTGACAACTCATTTGTCACATCAGTGACATCCAGATTATTATCATCGTCAACATGATTCCGTTCTGTCAGACAAGTTTCGTCGATTCGGTCTGCACTAGCATCCGTAGATTGAGACTCTTCCATTGTTGTATAACTCATTTCTCTACATGAAAGAACAGCATTAGTGTCACAATTCGGAACCGATAAACTCACTTGTTGTTCTTCATGTTCCGTTTCAGAGACACAAAACATATGCTCATCAATAGCATCATTATCATGCAACACTGAAGATTGGTTGTTACCATCAGACGCTTCCTTCTTATCATCACTTGACTGACAGTCAACCGAAGTAGGGACACTTACAGTTACACAACCTTGTGTATCCTCAATCAACTTAACGTTCGTGACAAGGTCCGATGACGTCGAAACACTAGGAGGCTCATTCGATGAAGTTGATCGACTAGTCACTATAAGTGGACTGCTGACACTTTCTGTCTCCTTATTATCGCTGTCACTACTAAGATTCTGATGACTACTATTTCCATTGCTAGTCATAGCATCCGAAAGAGAATGATGTTTAGGCTTCTTAATAATAGTAGCATCATGTTGTCTCCTAGGCTTCTTAGCTTCGGTAGCAGTATGTGAGCGTAACGTACGATCATTTCGACGACGATGAGTGTCTTTCAACTTCCATCGATCACTATTACTCGCAGGAGTATCATCAATGCCATTATCATTAGTAGCCGCAGCCGTACAAGCAATAGTACACTTCTCATGACATCCAGTCGACTCATGCACAGTGGCTAACTCTACTCGATCAACATTACTTTCCTTACTAGGAATACTCCTAGCCTCTTCTATCTTATCACTGTTGGTAGTGCTCATCCCGAAGCTTGTAATACAAGTCAATGATGGTGGAGTGCGACAGGTGGACAATTCCATGCTCCATTCCTCATGCTGCATATTCAACACGACAGCATGTCCTTGAAAGCTAGATGACTCCTCATCGCACCCTACCTCACAGATCTCCGTCTACGTCGGTAAGGGTGCCCACTAAGGGCCTTTAGGGACGGAGCTAATCCTCTAAATACCTCTCATAAAAAGGCCGTGAGTGACCGGCCTCAAGCAGTTGTCCCTTCGGCTCTGCGGTCACCCACCAACACTAATCTATCTTCCTTTTCAGGTCATTCAAGAAACAACCTTCCACGGTGTGGGCAGCCGGGAAGTGACAACCGCCCTCATACCCATAACAGCACGCGAGACCAAATTGGTCAAAATCAAATCCTTCCTACACCCCCTAATGTCTCTCTTATCTCTACGACTAACTATACTCACACTCCCTTTTCTCACTGCACCGCTAATGCAGACGAAGCGAGATCACGAAACGTCGTTCCTGGTCTCTTGAAACCTCGTTCTAGACTAAATGTTGGAGCTTTTAATGTACGGACATTGTGTCAAATAGGGCAGCAGGCATCATTAGCTAGGACTTTAGAAACTCGTGCCATCGATGTATGCTGCGTCTCGGAAACGCGCATACAGGATCTGAGTCACGTCATTCACTTGACCACTAGATAAAGAAGCAGCTCGATTTACTCTTCGTGTATCTGTAAGCCCTGATGCTGCTTCCGGGAGTCTTGCTGGCGTAGGCATAGCATTGAGTCCTACAGCAGAATTATCTCTCCTTGACTGGATCCCAGTAGATAGTCGTTTGTGCGCTGTCCGACTAAACGGGACAGTAAGGACTCGGAAAGATATGGACAGTCGTCGTTGCCTCTTCATCGTATCTGTCTATGCCCCCACTGAATGCAGTTCAGACGAGGTTAAGGATGAGTTTTACAGAAAGCTCTCGGACCTCCTCCAAAAAGCTAGGCGCTCTGATATAGTAATAATGGCTGGTGACTTTAATGCTCAAGTAGGTAGACTAAGTGAGCAGGAGAGACACCTAGGTGGATGTTATGGTGTCGCGGCTCAGAGAACAGACAATGGTGACCGTCTGTTGCAAGCATGCTCAGACAACCGCCTATTCTTAGCAAACACCAACTTTAGGCATAAGGAAAAGCATCTGTTGACCTGGCGACCTCCAAAGTCGTCTCAACGTTGGACTCAACTAGATCACATCGCCATCAGCCACCGATGGAGGGGTTCGATAGAGGACTGTCGCTCGTTCTGGAGCACATGTTTAGATTCAGATCATGCTCTAGTGCGAGCGCGTATCTGTTTGAGGCTTACTGGACGTAGGAAAGACACCGTAAGGAAGCCTCTTAGGGTTTTACTTAATGATAATAAGGCGAAAAATATATTTCAGGAACAGCTAGAAAAACAGTTCGGCGACCATGTAAGTGGTCTCCATCCGGAAGGTAACTTGGAATGATATCATAAAGGCTGTGGAAACAGCAGTGATATCTGCTAGTAAGGTTGACCATAAGGCTAGAATGAAACCGTGGATCTCAGTAGCATCCACCGATCTGATGGATGCCCGAAAACCCATCCCACCTGGCTCTGAACATGATGAAGAACGAAGTCAACTTAGGCGCAGACTTATAAAAAGCCTACGTAACGATCGCGAACAGTGGTAGGTGGCGAAAGCAAAAGCGATGGAAAAGGCAGCGGCGATCGGCATCTAAAATTTTGGCCCCAGTAATATTTCGACGCTTAACGAAACCTCGTGAAGAGCAGACTCGAGAAAACCAGGCCTGTTTTCGACCTGGACGTGGCTGTATAGACCACGTCTTCACACTCAGACAGGTCCTGGAACATAGACACACATTTAGGCGTCCTACAATAGGTGTCTTGCTGGACCTAAAGGCGGCATTTGGCTCAGTGTATCGTGAGGTTCTGTGGCAGTGTCTGTCATTGAAAGGTGTACCAAAGAAGTACATTAACCTTATACAAGCTCTCTACTCAAACACCACTGGTCGGGTGAGAGCTTATGGCGAACTGTCATCGGAATTCTCTACTTCAAGTGGTGTCCGTCAGGGATGTCCACTCTCTCCATTCTTGTTTAAATTTGTCATAGACATTCTCTTAGAGTTATCATTAAGCTCGTCAGATTTTTCAGGGGTTGACCTTCTACCAGGAAAGTCGCCTACTGACCTGGAATATGCCGATGACATTGTCCTACTTGGTGAAGACGCTGACAAAATGCATAGTCTTCTGACCACCCTAAGCAACAATGCAAGCATGTTCGGGATGCGGTTTTCCCCCTCCAAATGCAAAATCTTGCTTCAGGATTGGGTTGCATTGGCACCTGAACTAGTGATAGGGAGTGAAGTAGTCGAGCGTGTAGACGGCTTCACTTATCTTGGGAGTCTCATCAGTGCCGATGGCCTGGTGACTGACGAAATCTCAGCTCGGATACAGAAGGCTCGATTGGCTTTTGCCAACCTGCGTCACTTATGGCGTAGGTGAGATATCCGTTTGCTGACTAAAGGACGAGTGTACTGCGCAGTGGTTCGCTCCGTCTTACTTTATGGCTGTGAAACATGGCCAGTGAGAGTAGAAGATACTCGTCGGTTACTGGTTTTCGATCATAGGTGTCTTCGAAGCATTGCTCGTATATCGTGGGACACCCGAGTGAGCAACGCTGTTATTAGGAATCGGGTGCTAGGTAAGAATGGCAGATCAATCGATGAAGTGGTGAAACTTCATCAGTTGAGGTGGTTGGGACACGTGTTGCGTATGCCTAACCACCGACTGCCTCGCCGAGCTAGAGACCCTGAATGATATCGCTCAAGTTCCTTTGCAATGGCGCCAGTGCATTTATTCTTTGTGTTCTCTCAAATCCTAATCTTCTGGGTTATTCAACAACTCTAGTTTTTACTTTCTAAACTTATCTCATTGAATCATACTTCGTGAATAATATCTTCTAATTCTAACCTCTCCGATTACTTCTAATACCTTTACTACCTCTTCTACTATTGGATTTGAATTGACAATAATATCTCTGTGCTGATGTGGTATGGCGACATGAACTGATGTACTTACGTACGAAGTTCTACGTTGCAACTAACTGACTGACTGACTGAGATAAATCAAGCATATTTTACATCTCTAAAAACGTTACTCGCTCTTTCAATTGTCGTGTTTGCTAATACGGGCCTTTTTGATAGTAATGTTCTTGTGCACACATTTTCTCCAGTAGAGTCGTTATAAATAATAGTGCTCTCTCAGCCGAGTTGACTACATACGCCTCAGCAGACAGCTTTAAGAAGAGACTCAATAAACACACACGTATGAATTATTGTCCATAGACTTACTTGCAGTTATTATTGCTATCTCATCTGATCACTTACTCAGTCTATCTGGCTTATTATCTCTGTTTCTTTTCCCTTGTCTAGGCTTTGGTCCTCTCTCACAATCATCACTACCAATTAATAAATTGAATTGTCGATTAATTTACAAAGTTCTGAAATCTTATTAGCATCAGAACTTTCTCCTTATTATTCTTCACACTGAAACTAACTAAACTCCGGTTTGGTGATGTGATAGCTTCTGGTATCCAGAAACCCTATTGTTTTGGAACAAACGTGTGCAATCAGATCACGAGACATACAAACATACGAAGAAATGTCAGCTGACTAGAATTATTGCAGTCTAGTTGCTAGACTTCATCCATTGGACAATACCGACCACCTAGGACTGTGCTGAAAGTATTGAATGTATATTGGATATTGAATGCTCGCAAGCTTTTATTGCGACATTTAAATGCTGTGTTACGAATCTTTTCTTACCACCATTTGCATTGATCTCATATTTGTGTTATTTCCCACTATTGTCAGTTGGTTTCGTTGGTAATCGTAGGTTTCTTTTTTGATGTTTTGTTTATTCTCAGGCAGTTTTTGTTCTTTCCAACGTACCTCGCACGTTTCGCTCTTCTCCAATACTGAAGCTAGATAGAAACTCATCAAAGGTTATATTCTACTGCTGTAATCCGAATTTCAGTTATTGTCGGCTCATTTCGCCCGTGCTAATGAATTCAGGATTTTATTTTGTTAGGTGTCTTTGATTTAGTCGCTAACCTGCAATTTCCTGCTTATGTGTCTCAGTTGACAGTCAATGAGGAATTTTTTTACTACGTCGTGACAATTTCATCCAATCATTCTGGTTTATAAATCGGTTAGAGGTGTCAACTTTTATTACAAACCCGCCCTTGTTTTTCCTTTTTTCATTCTTCACGTATATCAACATTCGTTTCGTAATTATCGTGCGATAATATATTGGTGTATTTTTCTTGGTTGTCGTCAAGTTTTATTTGTTTCATTGGGTATTCACGCCACAAATCAATTTCCCGATCACTTGGATTGTGTTAGACAGTCCTCATTTATCATTGTAACATCCTGTCCTAGAGCATAACTAGCCCTCTTAGACTGGATACCGATAGACAGTCGCTTATGCTCTGTCAGACTAAACCGTACAAAACGGACCCGCCTCTTAAGATAGGGGAACTCGCCGTTGCCTGTTTGTTGTCTGCAGTTCAGACGAGGTAAACGACTAGTTTTACGAAATGCCCTTGAACCTCCCTCAAAACGTTAGGCGCTCTGATATAGTGATAATGGCTGGTGACTTCAGTGCTCAGTTAGGTGGACTAAATTAAGAGGATAGACGCCTACTTGAATCTTATGGTTTTTTGGCTTGAAGACCAGATAATAACAACCGTTTACTACAGCTTAGCTCAGATAATCGCTGATTTCTAACAAATACTAACTTTAAGCACAAGGAAAAATATTTCTTAACACGGCGACCCCCCAAAGCCAATTCAACGATGGACCAAACTAGACCACATTGCTACCGGCCAACGGAAGAGAGGCTCCACTGAAAACTGCCGCTCATTCTCGAGCACTTTTGACATTCACATCATGTTCTGGTGCGAGCGCGTAGTAGTCTGCGTCTTACTGGACGTAGGAAAGACAATGCAAGGAAACCTCTCATGGTTCTACTTAATGATAGATAGCAAAGCAAAGAATATATTTCAGGAACATCTGGAAAAACTGTTATGCAACGATGTAAGTGATGCCCACCCTGAGGTAGCTAGAAGCGGTGGATCTCAGTAGCATCAACCGAACTGAGAGACGATCGGAAGCTCATCCCATCTGGTTGTGAACATGACGAAGAGCGAAGTCGGCTTAAGCGTAGGCTGATAAAAAGCCTACACAATGATCGTGAACAGTGTTGGGTAGCGAGATCAAGAGTGATGGAGAAGATATCGATGATAGATAACAGTTGACAACTGTTCCATCTTATCACGGAACCTGATACTAGGAATACAGCTGTCAGCGAAACTATCTCAAAAATGAATGGTCTTATTATTATTATTTTTTGTCGAGACTGATGATCCTAGTGTAATATGCTCTCAGGGTGTTTGAAAAACCTTTTGCCATACCTTTAATTAATGAGTTCTATTACTTTAGTACCTGAAAACCCTTAATTTATGGAAGAGCCCTCCATTATAATTCGCACCGAAGTGGCTAGTTTATAGGTGTTAGTGGTAACTGCTCTGTCAAATTGTAGACCTATCGTAGTCTACAAAAAATGTTATCTTAAATTTCTTTGATTATATTCACATTTTGAACCCAGTGCAAAGCTAACGAATTGATTTATACTATTAATGACTGTTAGAAACTTGTGTGGCCCACTATAATTGGCTGTATTAAATAAAATCGCCACACTGCAATGTCACACTTGATAAATTCCCACGCATTCCTGGACCACTCTTTTCCTCAAGACAATTACATTGATTCGGAATCTAGCCGCGAGAGATTAGCCCATCAGAATGTAGAATGTGCATTTTATAAGGCTACAATTGCTCGTGAATGTATTGGAGGTCACTTAAACTGCACCGACTTGTTTTACGAAAACATTTTGCCAAGTGAATGTGGTGTTACCAAATTCGGAGAAATGAAGGTTAGTTTAGTGTTTTATTGTCATATTCTTTAGACTGAGGCTATAATCGTGCGTGCGGTTGAAAAAGTTAGGGATAGTGTTTTTAGTAAAGTTGGTTCGCGACTTTCCTTCAATCGATCTCTTCTCAAACCGGGAGCCATTATATGTGAGTCACAAGCGGTTGATACTGTTTTGGATGCCTCCCTTTCAGTCGTCTCTCGTAAGACGCTGGCCGATTGGTTTGGTTCAACTGAAATTAATATTAGTCCTTCGTCGCACACCGAGAGCTTGAATCATGATAAATGTGCGGATATAAATAGGAGAACAAAAGAGCTACTGGAAAAAAGAATTCGAAATTCCAAACCTCGACAGTCGTATATTTTCCAGGTACGTTTTTGTGTATAAGTGTTTTAAAGTATCCAGTGTTACATGTTCACATAACATTGTTGTGTAAAATTTTAATGGCGATTGAATTTTATAAAATATGTCGTGTAAGTGATTCATGACATTTTGTTCGCTTCGAGCCTGATGTATAGACTCGCATGTCAAATACAACTAATATGTCACTCATGTTATCATGGTTGTAGTTAGTTGTCTGGGCATTAATTTACATTCCGTTTTTGATGTCTGTCAGTCAACTACAACGTAGAACTCCGTACGTACGTACATTTGATCAGGTTGCCATACCACATTAGCATAGAGACGCAACTTTCAGTTCAGATCCCATAGTGGTAGAGATAGTAGAAGTATTATCGGCAATGGAAAAGATTAGGGTTTGAAGATATTATTCAAGAAATATGACTTAATGAAATAAACGTTTTAAAAAGAAAGATAAATGTGATGAGGAAATCAGAAGATTAGAATTTCAGAGGACTCAAAGGATGAATGCGCCTGCGCCATTCCAAACGACCTAAAGCCATGTCATTCGAGGTCTCTAACCATCGGTTATTATAATCTCGCAAGCCCCAACCACGTAGTCGACAACTACCGACATGACTTAGTCCACTTGTCAGTGACTACATGGATTCGTGCCATGTTTTGGTTTGGTCACCCCTAGCTTTCTTCCAACCTACCCCTAAACTACGAAACGTAGATCGTCAAGGCAGTCGATGGTTATTCATTCGTAACACATGTCTCAACCACCTCAACTGATGAAGTTTCACTACTTCATCTATTGATCTGACATCCTTACCTAGTACCCGTTTCCTATCAACATCATTGATTACTCGGTGGTCGTAGGATTTCCGAGCAATGCTACGAATATCCTCTACTCTTAACGGCCATGTTTCACAGCCATATAGTAGGACGGAGCGAACTGCTGTGCAATAGACTCGTCGTTTGGTTAGCAGACGGATAGATCACCTACGCGATAAGTAACTGAAGTTGTCAAAAGCCAGTGAAGCCTTATGTGTGTGCGCTGAGATTTCGTCAGACAGCAGGCTATCAGCACTGATGAGACCCCCAAGATAAGTGAATCGGTCAACAAGCGTGTCTCTTTGTAGAAGATCCTTACCTGAAAAGTCGGACGAGGGTAACTTTAACGCTAGAAGCATGTCTATTACATAGTGAAGCACGAATGAATGGAGTGTACAGCCCTGACGGACATCACTTGAATTAACGAATTCCGATGACAGTTCGCCATAAGCTGTTACTCGACGAGAAGAGACCCTTTTTAGGTTTATGTACTTCTTTGGTACACCTTTTAGTGATCGACACTGCCACAGAACCTCACGATCGATAAAGTTTGGTTTATACTCAGATCTAAAACCAGTCTAGTTTTCTCGAATATGCTCTTCACGAGCTCTGGTTAGTCGTTCAATTATTATTGAGGCCAATAGTTTAGATATTATATTGCCTAAAGTGATTCCTCTGTGATTGCCACAAGAGGACTTCTGTCCTTTTTGTAGACTAGGACAATCAGTGATTAAGACCAGTCAGATGGGATTACACCCAGTCCCCAGATTCTACCTACGATCTCAGTCAACCTAACTGCTAAAACTGGACCACCATCCTTAAAAATGTTAGTGATAGGCCTGTCAGGCTCTACTGCTCTCCCTTGATTCAATCAATCTGACAATCAGAGCCCTTTCACGGTGTGGGCAGCCGGGAGCTTACATCCACCGTCATACCCATAAAAGCACACAGGACCGAATCGGTCACAATCAAACACTTTCTACCCCTCTTAATAACTCTCTTATCTCCTCGGCCAACTCTTACTTCGATCGTTTGTCACCTCGCGTCACTGAAGAAAACAGTTTGAGCTCACGAAACATTATTCCTGGTCTCCTGAAACCCCGTAATGAATTACACACTGGGGTTTTTAATGTACGAACCCTATGCCAAATAGGGGAACAGGCTTCATTTGATAGAACTCTGAAATCCCTAGCGATCGATGTATGTTGCGTCTCCGAAACGCGCATACAAGACCCGAGTAAAATCATCAATTTGATTTCACCTAGTGCAGGGTTTACACTCCATGTTTCAGGTAGCCCTGATTTTGCTTCCCGTGGTCTCGCTGGCGTAGGTATAGTATTAAGTCATCAGGCAGAACTAGCTCTCCTAGACTGGACCCCGATAGACAGTCGCTTGTGCGCTGTGCGACTGAACGGGACAGTAAGGACTCGTAAAGATAGGGAAACTCGCCGTTGCCTCTTCGTCATATCTGCCTATGCCCCCACCGACCGCAGTTCAGACGATGTGAAAGATGAGTTCTACAGAAAGCTTTTGGATTTCCTCCAAAACGTTAGGCGCTCTGATATAGTAATAATGGCTGGTCAGTCAGTCAGTCAGATGCAACGTAGAACTTTGTACATAAGTACATCAGTTCATGTTGCCATACCACATCAGCACAGAGAAGTAATCGTCAATTCAAATCCAATAGTAGAAAAGGTAGTAAAGGTATTAGAAAGTAATCGGAGAGGTTAGGATTAGAAGATAATATTCAGGAAGTATGATTCAGTGAGAAAAGTTTAGAGAGTCAAGACTAGAAGTGTTAAAGAATCCAGAAGATTAGGATTTGAGAGAACACAAAGAATAAATGCACCGGCGCCATTGCGAACGATTTTGAGCCATGTCATTCAAGGTCTCTAACCATCGATTATTATCATCTCGCGGACCCCAACCAGGTAGTCGACAATTACCGACATGGCTCAGTCCACTCGTCAATGACTTCATGGATTTATGCCATGTTTTGGTTTGGCCGCCCCTAACTTTCTTCCAACCTATTCCTACACTACAAAACAAGGCTCGACGAGGCAGTCGGTGGTTCGGCATACGCAACACATGTCCCAACCACCTCAACTGACGAAGTTTCAATACTTCATCGATTGATCTGCCATTCTTACCTAGCACCCGCTTGCTAATAACAGCGTTGCTTACTCGGTTGTCCCACGATATGCGAGCAATTCTTCGAAGACACCTATGATCGAAAACCAGTAACCTACGAATATCTTCTACTCTCACTGGCCATGTTTCACAGCCATAAAGTAAGACGGAGCGAACCACTGCGCAGTACACTCGTCCTTTAGTCAGCAAACGGATATCTCGCCTGCGACATAAGTGACGCAGGTTGGCAAAAGCCAATCGAGCCTTCTGTATCCGAGCTGAGATTTCGTCAGTCACTAGGCCATCGGCACTGATGAGACTCCCAAGATAAGTGAAGCGGTCTACACGCTCGACTACTTCACTCCCTATCACTAGTTCAGGTGCCGATGCAACCCAGTCTTGAAGCAAGATTTTGCATTTGGAGGGGGAAAACCGCATCCCCAACATGCTTGTATTATTGCTTAGGGTGGTCAGAAGACTATGCATTTTGTCAGCGTCTTCACCAAGTAGGACAATGTCATCGGCATATTCTAAGTCAATAAGCGAGCCACTTTGTAGAAGGTCTACTCCTGAAAATTCAGACGAGGATAATGTTATGTCTAGGAGCATGTCTATGATAAAATTAAATAAGAATGGAGAGAGTGGACATCCCTGACGGACACCACTTGATGTAGAGAATTCCGGTGACAGTTTGCCATAAGCTCTCACTCAACCAGTGGTGTTCGAATAAAGAGCTTGTATAAGGTTAATGTAATTATTTGGTACACCTTTCAATGACAAACACTGCCACAGAACCTCACGATCCACAGAGTCAAATGCCGCCTTTAGGTCCAGGAAAACAACTATTGTAGGACGCCTAAATGTGTGTCTATGTTCCAGGACCTGTCTGAGTGTGAAGACGTGGTCTATACAGCCACGTCCAGGTCGAAAACAGGCCTGGTTTTCTCGAGTCTGCTCTTCACGAGGTTTCGTTAAGCGTCGAAGTATTATTGAGGCCAGTATTTTAGATACTATATTAGTTAGACTTATTCCCCTGTGATTGTCACAAGAAGACTTTTGTCCTTTCTTATAGATTGGGACAATCAAGGATTGAGACCAGTTTCTGTAATAAGGCGGAAAAGTTGTCTAGTGTTGCCTATCGCCGCTGCCTTTTCCATCGCTTTTGCTTTCGCCACCCACCACTGTTCGCGGTCGTCACGTAGGCTTTTTATAAGTCTGCGCCTAAGCTGACTACGCTCCTCATCGTGCTCAGAGCCAGGTAGGATGAGTTTTCGAGCATCCATCAGTTCGGTGGATGCGACTGAAATCCATGGCTTCATCCTAGCCTCATGGTTTACCTTTTTAGCAGATATCACTGCTGTTTCCACAGCCTTTTTGATATCATACCAACCTGCTTCTGGATGGGAATCGCTTGCATGGTTGCTTAACTCTCTTTCTAGTTGCTCCTGAAATATATTCTTCGCCTTATTATCATTAAGTAAAACCCTAAGAGGCTTTCTTACGGTGTCTTTCCTACGTCCAGTAAGCCTCAAACAGATACGAGCTCGCACTAGAGCATGATCTGAATCTAAACATGTGCCCCAGAACGAGCGACAGTCCTCTATCGAACCCCTCCATCGGTGGCTGATGACAATGTGATCTAGTTGAGTCCAACGTTGAGACGACTTCGGGGGTCGCCAGGTCAACAGATGCTTTTCCTTATGCCTAAAGTTGGTGTTCGCTAAGAATAGGTGGTTATGTGAGCGTAGTTGCAACAGACGGTCGCCATTGTCTGTTCTCTCAGTCGCTACACCATAACATCCACCTAGATGTCTTTCCTTTTCACCTAGTCTACCTACTTGAGCATTAAAGTCACCAGCCATGATTTCTATATCAGAGCGCTTAGCTTTTTGGAGGAGGTCCGAGAGCTTTCTGTAAAACTCATCCTTAACCTCGTCTGCGCTGCAGTCAGTGGGGCATAGGCAGATATGACGAAGAGGCAACGGCGATTGTCCCTATCTTTCCGAGTCCTTACTGTCCTGTTTAGTCGGACAGCGCACAAACGACTATCTACTGGGATCCAGTCAAGGAGAGATAATTCTGCTCTAGGACTCAATGCTATGCCTACGCCAGCAAGACCCCGGGAAAGCAGCATCAGGGCTACCGGATACACGAAGAGTAAATCGAGCTGCTTCTTCGTTTTGACTAGGTGGAATCAGGTTAATGACTTTACTAGGATCCTGTATGCGCGTTTCCGAGACGCAGCATACATCGATGGCACGAGTTTCTAAAGTCCTAGCTAATGATGCCTGCTGCCCTATTTGACACAATGTCCGTACATTAAAAGCTCCAACATTTAGTCTAGAACGAGGTTTCAAGAGACCAGGAACGACGTTTCGTGATCTCGCTTCGTCTGCATTAGCGGTGCAGTGAGAAAAGGGAGTGTGAGTATAGTTAGTCGTAGAGATAAGAGAGACATTAGGGGGTGTAGGAAGGATTTGATTTTGACCAATTTGGTCTCGCGTGCTGTTATGGGTATGAGGGCGGTTGTCACTTCCCGGCTGCCCACACCGTGGAAGGTTGTTTCTTGAGGAACCTGAAAAGGAAGATAGATTAGTGTTGGTGGGTGACCGCAGAGCCGAAGGGACAACTGCTTGAGGCCGGTCACTCACGGCATTTTTATGAAAGGTTTTTTGAGTATTAGCTCCGCTATTGAAAGCCCTTATTGGGCTTAGTGAGGTAGGATGAGGTGTAACATTTTTATGGTCGACCCTTTCTAACCCTTCCTTCCTTGTGAGAAGGCAGCATCGCTGCAGATGCTAATTGTCCGAGGGAAACACCTTACTGCTGTCACACTCCTCTGCAGTCAGCAGTACGACTTCGCCCTCAGACCTTGGGTAGCTGCTTTTAGTCTCATCGTTCTCCAATCGACCTGCCTGGCATGGTAGGACCTGCAGGAACATATGTTCCAGCCAGTATAGCTCGGTTGGATCATCACGATAGGCAAGCCCGACCACCACGTCAAGGTAGCAGCTTCGGTCGGGAATAATGGCTGGTGACTTTAATGCTCAAGTAGGTAGACTAAGTGGAAAGGAAAGATAGCTAAGTGGATCTGTATCATAAATTGCTTTGAATCTAGTGTCCATCCAATGCAAAATAAAAAAAAAATCGACGAATTTCATCAGTGTTAGTGGCGTTTACCCATTCGAATGCACAAATAAATAGTTTGAAATTTTGATATATTGTTTAAGAATTGTTATTTGGTCTATTGAAATACAAAATCCCAACCGTATGTGCTACCTTGACATTGTGGTCGGGCTAGCCTATCGTGATGACCCAACTGATCTGTACTGACTGGAACACACGTTCTTGTAGGTTCTACTATGCCAGGCAGGTCGATCGGAGAACGGTGAGACTAAAAGCAGTCACTTATGGTTTGAGGGAGAAGTCGTACTGCTGACTGCAGTAAGGTGTTTCCCTCGGACAACCAGCATCTGCAACGATGATGTCTTCTCACAAGGAAGGAAGGGCTAGAAAACGTCAATCCTAAAAATGTCACACCTCACCTTAGCTCACGGATTTCTGTCTCCGGTGGTAAGGCCCTTTGAAGATCGGAGCTAACACGTCAACTTCCTCTAAAAGGGCTGTGCGCGATCGACTTCCTGAAGTTGTCTTTTGGGATCTACGGTCACTCTCTTAGGCCGGGATTCTTCGTAATGACTTACCATCAAATGGTTTATCACATAATTGTAAGTAATTTTCATTTTTCTGATTTCTAGGAGGATACCGCTTGTGAACTCCCACCTTTAACTGAACTTGTAGACAACCCTGCGTTCAAGTGGGAATTCGAACTAGATACCTTTCAAAAACAAGCTATTTTATGTCTTGAGCGTAATCAAACAGTTTTTGTAGCAGCCCATACTTCAGCTGGAAAGACAGTTGTTGCAGAATATGCTTGTGCTCTCTGCCAACGTCGAGGTACAAGAGTCATCTATACTAGTCCGATTAAAGCTTTATCGAATCAAAAGTTTTATGACTTCAGGTATAGAGTTTTCATTGTATCTTATGGCTAATCACGTTCTGTGTTCGTAACTGATAACTTTCTATTTTTCTTTTTTATGTGTGGGGTTTTAAAAGCTTTTGTTTTTCAATAGACATCTTTAAATTAAAAATTAATGTCCAGTATTTTAGCTGTCGTTGAAATGGATATTAGTTAATGAATATATCTGCAAATTAGCCTCAGTGAAGTTGTTTAATACCTAACGAGTGTTAATTAAGCTTGTGTTGAGAGTTTTTTGTCATCGGTTTATTAGAGTTAGTGAAAGCCACTTCAATACCCTATTGTTAAATTAGGTATCTGTAGTGTTTTTATTTTCTTCTTTGAGTAGTCTTGTTAATTAGATTGTTAACTGAAATTAACAGAGCTTAACCGTATCGATCTTATATATCGTTTTCTGAGAACTTTCTACCTAGTGTATCAGATGACTGTCACGAAAATTGGAAGTACTAGATGAAGCTTATTTTTTAATTTTTGTGTTATGTCAACTGTGTACCTAGTATTTTGATCATTTTAAATTTCCAACAATACAGTATTACAGTTAATTTATTCAAAACATAAGTAAATTTTTTAGTAGGGTTAATAAATTAACTCTTAGTACAAGCTAGCAGTGGCATCCAGGATACGCGGTTCGTCCTGTTTGAGGCTTATCAGCTAGATGTACCTGCTCCTGAGACGTATGTATAACACAGCCTGTTGTGCCTTTTCAAAGGAAATAGAGTTTTTAAAAAATAACATCGGTTGTTGAAAAGAAGTAAATAATATAAAAGCTTAAAATACAAAAAGCCTATATATCTACCTCACGCCTTGTTGTGTCTTAGTGTTTGCTAATTGTCATTTTCATGTTCCATTGAAATTAATTCTAGACAGACATTTGGAGATGATGTGGGACTCATTACAGGTGATATCAAGCTGGCTCCTGAATCTACCATTCTAGTAATGACCACAGAAATTCTGCATAACATGTTATGTAATGATGCTGATGTTATTAGAGATCTAGAAATAGTGATTATGGATGAAGTAAGTGTTTTTTTAACAAAGTTGTCTATCAGATATTTTTATGTTAAAATACGCGACTGATTGTTTTAGAGAATGCGAATTATGAGACTTGAAGGATACCTGCTCCGAAAAGGACACATTATGAGAGTACTTGAATCCACTATTGTATGAAATTCCGATTTGACTCAAGGTAATGTTTTTACAGGCGTCTCGACTCAGTCACTCAGTCAGATGCAACGTAGAACTTGGTACGTAAGTACATCAGTTCATGTCGCCATACCACATCGGCACAGAGATATAACTGTCAATTCAAATCCAATAGTAGTAGAGGTATTAAGGGAATTAGAAGTAATCGGAGAGTTTAGGGTTAGAAGATACTATTCAAGAAGTATGATTCAGTGAGATAAGTTTAGGGAGTCGAAACTAGAGGTGTTGAAGAATCCAGAAGATTAGGGTTTGAGAGAACTCATTTTAATATATAACTTATGTTAATAATTCGTTTTAAGAAATGCTCAGGAATCTAAACACCAGTTCGCAGTTTGGTCGAATGTGTCAATGGCATCCACGAGACTGTCACTTGAGAAGAGGGTGTTCCAGTCAGGGGATCTTACCAGGGTATGCAGGAGATCCGAGTCACCATGCTTGTAATCCCCGTTCTGACTAGTTTTCTGTATGGAATGGTTGTACGAGGGATGGACAGCGAGAGCACTAGCTAAAATTCAACTCTTGGAAGTGAGTTCATTCCAGGATAACCTTAATCTAATGTAGTGATCTTCACATCAAATTTTAGAGCGAATGCATATATAAATGCATCGAATAAAAGATCATTCACATTAGCAGAAAGATGAGGCGCTCCTTTGATACATCCAATGAATAGACTTTAATTCGAAAGTGTTGACTTATATCCATACCGATTCAGATAAATTACTCAAGTCTTTGTCGTCACCGTTCTTGATTTTCAGGCAATTTAGGAGAAAAAATGAAACAGTCACCTTCACATTTGGTTTCTCTATCAGATCGGTGAAGCCGGTAGTTCTGAATTAGCTGGAAGGCACCATCTTTCAGTGTTCAGTATGAAGATCGCTTTGGCTCGTAACACTTAGATACTTAAAGCCTGATTCTTCAGTCAGTCAGTCAGTCAGATGCAACAACCGCCCTCATACCCGTAACAGCACGCGAAACCAAATCGGTCAAAATCAAATCCTTCCTACACCCCCTCAGTCAGTCAATCAGTCAGTCAGATGCAACCTAGAACTTTGTACGTAAGTACATTAGTTCATGTTGCCATACCACATCAGCACAGAGATATAATTGTCAATTCAAATCCAATAGTAGAAGAGGTAGTAAAGGTATTAGAAGTAATCGGAGAGGTTAGAATTAGAAGATATTATTCACGAAGTATGATTCAATGAGATAAGTTTAGAAAGTAAAAACTAGAGTTGTTGAAGAATCCAGAAGGTTAGGATTTGAGAGAACACAAAGAATAAATGCACTGGCGCCATTGCAAAGGATTTTGAGCCATGTCATTCAAGGTCTCTAGCCATCGATTATTATCATCTCGCGGACCCCAACCAGGTAGTCGACAATTACCGACATGGCTCAGTCCACTTGTCGATGACTTCATGGATTTATGCCATGTTTTGGTTTGGCCGCCCCTAACTTTCTTCCAACCTACTCCTAAACTACAAAACAAAGCTCGACGAGGCAGTCGGTGGTTCGGCATACGCAGCACATGTCCCAACCGCCTTAGCTGATGAAGTTTCATTACTTCATCTATTGATCTTCCGTTCTTACCTAGCACCCGCTTGCTAATAACAGCGTTGCTCACTCGGGTGTCCCACGATATACGAGCAATGCTTCGAAGACACCTATGATCGAAAACCAGTAACCTACGAATATCTTCTACTCTCACTGGCCATGTTTCACAGCCATAAAGTAAGACGGAGCGAACCACTGCGCAGTACACTCGTCCTTTAGTCAGCAAACGGATATCTCACCTACGCCATAAGTGACGCAGGTTGGCAAAAGCCAATCGAGCCTTCTGTATCCGAGCTGAGATTTTGTCAGTCACTAGGCCATCGGCACTGATGAGACTCCCAAGATAAGTGAAGCGGTCTACACGCTCGACTACTTCACTCCCTATCACTAGTTCAGGTGCCGATGCAACCCAGTCTTGAAGCAAGATTTTGCATTTCGAGGGGGAAAACCGCATCCCGAACATGCTTGCATTGTTGCTTAGGGTGGTCAGAAGACTATGCATTTTGTCAGCGTCTTCACCAAGTAGGACAATGTCATCGGCATATTCTAGGTCAGTAAGCGACTTTCCTGGCAGAAGATCAACCCCTGAAAAATCTGACGAGCTTAATATTAACTCTAACAGGATGTCTATGACAAATTTAAACAAGAATGGAGAGAGTGGACATCTCTGACGGACACCACTTGAAGTAGAGAATTCAGATGACAGTTCGCCATGTGCTCTCACTCAACCAGTGGTGTTCGAATAAAGAGCTTGTATAAGGTTAATGTAATTATTTGGTACACCTTTCAATGACAAACACTGCCACAGAACCTCACGATCCACAGAGTCAAATGCCGCCTTTAGGTCCAGGAAAACAACTATTGTAGGACGCCTAAATGTGTGTCTGTGTTCCAGGACCTGTCGTAGTGTGAAGATGAGGTCTGTACAACCACGTCCTGGTCGAAAACCAGACTGGTTTTCTCGAGTCTGCTCTTCACGAGTTTTCGTTAAGCGTCGAAGTATTATTGAGGCCAGTATTTTAGATACTATATTAGTTAGACTTATTCCCCTGTGATTGTCACAAGAAGACTTCTGTCCTTTCTTATAGATTGGGACAATCAGTGATTGAGACCAGTCGGATGGGATTACGTCCAGTCCCCAGATTCTACCTAAGATCTCAGTCAATCTAGCTGCTAAAACTGGACCACCATCCTTAAACATCTCAGTGGTCAGTCTATCAGGACCTGCAGCTCGTCCTCGCTTCAGATTTCCTAACGCTTTTTCAACTTCATTAAGACTAGGGGGACTTACGTCGATTTGCCATTCAGGATGACTGGAGATCGTGGGTAACTGAAGAGTGGCTCGAGGCCAGTTGAACTGATCCCTAAAGTGTTCTGCCCATCGGTCCAGTATCCTGGATTGAGAATAAATAATAGTCCCGTCATTTTCTGAGATAGTCTCACTTATACTAGGATTCCTAATACCAGTTTCCTTGATAAGTCGGAAAAGTTGTCTACTGTTGCCTATCGCCTTTGCCTTTTCCATCGCTTTTGCTTTCGCCACCTACCACTGTTCACGGTCGTTGCGTAGGCTTTTTATCAGCCTGCACCTAAGCTGACTTCGTTCTTCATCATGTTCAGAGCCAGGTGGGATGAGTTTTCAGGCATACATCAGTTCGGTGGATGCTACTGAGATCCACGGCTTCTTTGTAGCCTTATGGTCAACGTTCCTAGCAGATATCACTGCTGTTTCAACAGCCTTTTTGATATCATTCCAACCTGCCTCCGGATGGGAATCACTTGCATGGTCGCCTAACTCTTTTTCTAGTTCCTCCTGAAATATATTTTTAGTTTTTTTTTTCATCAAGTAAAACCCTAAGAGGCTTCCTCACGTTGTCTTTCCTACGTCCAGTAAACCTCAAGTAGATATGCGCTTGCACTAGAGCATGATCTGAATCTAAACATGTGCCACAGAACGGGCGATAGTCCTCTATCGAACCCCTCCATCGGTGGCTGATGACAATGTGATCTAGTTGAGTCCAACGTTGAGACGACTTCGGGGGTCGCCAGGTCAACAGATGCTTTTCCTTATGCCTAACGTTAGTGTTTGCTAGAAATAGACGGTTATTTGAGCATACTTGCAACAGACGGTCACCATTTTCTGTTCTCTGAGCCGTGGCATCATAACATCCGCCAAGGTGTTTTTCACTTTCACCTAGTCTACCTACTTGAGCATTAAAGTCACCAGCCATTATTACTATATCAGAGCGCCTAGCTTTTTGGATGAGGTCCGAGAGCTTTCTGTAAAACTCATCTTTAACCTCGTCTGAACTGCATTCAGTGGGGGCATAGGCAGATATGACGAAGAGGCAACGGCGATTGTCCCTATCTTTCCGAGTCCTTACTGTCCCGTTCAGTCGCACAGCGCACAAGCGACTGTCTATCGGGGTCCAGTCTAGGAGAGCTAGTTCTGCCTGATGACTTAATACTATACCTACGCCAGCAGGACCCCGAGAAGCAGCATCAGGGCTACCGGATACACGAAGAGTAAATCGAGCTGCTTCTTTATTTTGACAAGGTGAAATCAGATTAATGAATTTGCTAGGATCCTGTATGCGCTTTTCCGAGACGCGGCATACATTGATGAGCCCTATCTACGTAAGCCTGTTGCCCTATTTAACATAATGTCCGTACATTAAAAGCTCCAACATGTAGTCTAGAACGGGGTTTCAGGAGACCGGAAATGACGTTTCGTGAACTCGCATTGTTTGCATTAGCTGTGCAGTGTGATAAAGGAATGTGAGAAGAGTTAGTCGTGGAGATAAGAGAGGTACTAGGGGGTGTAGGAAGGATTTGATTTTGACCAATTTTGTTTCGTGTACTGTTACGGGTATGAGGGCGGTTGTCACTTCCCGGCTGCCCACACCGTGGAAGGTTGTTTCTAGAGGAACCTGAAAATGGAGTTATATTAGCGTTCGTCTTAGCGACCTGGTTGCGTGACCGCAGAGCCGAAGGGACAACTGCTTTAGGCCGGTCGCTCACGGCATTTTTATGAGAAGTTTTTTGAGTATTAGCTCCGCTCTTGAAAGCCCTTAGTGGACATCCTTACCCAAGGAGACGGAAATCCGTGAGTTAGGGGATGTGTGACATTTTTACGGTCGACCTTTTCTAACCCTTCATTCCTTGTGAGAAGGCAGCATCGCTACAGATGCTGGTTGTCCGGGGGAAACAACTTACTGCTGTCACAGCCTTCTGCAGTCAGCAGTACGACTTCGCTCTCAGACCTTGAGTAACTGCTTTTAGTCGCACCTTTCTCCAAAGCTCGAATCTTACTTAGAAGTGGACGTCCATCGATATGTAATAAGTTTAAAAAAGGAAGTATGATTTGTAAAAACACTGATAACATCCTTATCGACGTTATGCGTTTTAGTAGTGACTAGACTTTAGTTTGGTTTGGGTGTCTGATCTAATGGTCGTAGGTTCGAACAAGCTCTACTGCAAGCGGGACCAAGCGTATATATGTGGACCGAAAAATATTTATTTTGGTTAGACAAACCTAATTTTTGAAGGTCAACCACTTGTTGGGGTTGATTACATAGCGCGTTACCTAGTAATTCATCTTGTTTATTTGGGAAGTGATGAGGACAGTTATATCGCAGATTCAGCACACAAAAATTTCGAATTCAAACGTGGGACATGTTTGTCTCGTTCAATCTGTATAATCTTTAATCTGCTTACATTGAAGTTGGGGTGTGTATTTTGTGTATCATTTGCATAAAATATACTTCATTAATTTAGAAAATTGGGTTTTGACACGTCATTTGTTGTTTATAGGTTTAGCTGGGATAATGAAATTGTGGATCATCCAGTTCTAGTTTGGGCGTCCATTGGACCACCCCTATGATGAGAAAGGCCAAATCTGGTGTTTGAGATTCTACTTTTGTTTGGTTGAACGTTTCTATTTTTGGCAGTGGTTTCGGAACCTGACACATTTGTTTAAGCTTATGTCACATATGATTCAAGCATTATAATTTTAAGTGTTTCGCAAAGCCCATAATTTAAGATTTCATGTTTGAGTATGTGCTTCAACTGAACTATTGAGAAATTTCAAGTCATAGAGCATAAGACCCATATCGAAATTCAGTGTATTGGTGATATGAAGTTTGAGGCGAATTAACGGTCTTCATTGATAAATTGGGTTGTCGGTTAGCAGGCAAGGCGTCAGTCGCACGATCGAGTCCCGTTGATTCATCAATAGGATTTATTGTACTTTCTAAACCGTTGTTATTGTCTATGATCTAACGTTTAGTGTCAAGCTTAGTATATTATTTTATTCTGTGGTTTTCTTTGCTAAGCATTTATTACAACCTCATCATGTAATATGTTTTCGTTTGTGATTTGAAATCTTATTGTTATAACTTGTAAATGTAGACTATTCAGAGTAGTTGGCAAGTACTCCTATTATGATATGTCCAATTCATTTTACTATATAATTTTTGCTGTTTTTGTCTTATTGAACTTATTAAAGAAACTAGATGATATGATATCATTAATAAGTTGCTTATGATTTTATAACCAATTTTTTAAAACTCTAATTAATCTTGATATTATGTTTGAACCAAATATTTATAAACTATCACAGTAGTTTTGTTTTATTTATTATTTACAATTTATTATTATTTTTTATTATTTAATGGTGTTGTAGTTTATCTACTGATTGAATGCAAAAATTATATTCATGTGTATTGTTTCTCTCTCTTTCCAGGTGCATTATGTCAATGATGCGGAAAGAGGTCATGTATGGGAACAAATTATGATTATGTTGCCTAAACATGTTTTGTTAGTTATGTTAAGTGCTACAGTTCCTAATAAACTTGATTTTGCTGATTGGTTAGGGCGTGTACGTGGAACTGAAGTTCATGTTGTTGCAACTAATAAACGTCCTGTTCCATTGGAACATTTTCTGTTTACTGGTATGGATGGTCAACGTAGTAAAGATCATCTTCATCTTATTGTAGATCAAGCTGGTCAATTCAATTTACCAGGTAAATCTATATTTTGAAGATATATATATATATATATATATATATATATATGATGAATGGTTGTCGTCTTCGTGTTCATATTGATATTCAGAACGGTTTCATATTCAGGCGAAAAGTTACCTCTTTTTTTATTGCTTCTTAACAGTGTACATGTACAACCCTGACCATTAATTGAACGCAAGATCTACTTACATTTGTAATCAATTCATTAATTCGTGTGTTTCTTGTCGTTTACCAGTGTTTATTATTATTGGTATTGTTTAAGTTATTATCACTTTAAGTTGTCCCGACCGTAGCTGCTACCTTGACGTGGTGGTCGGGCTTGCCTATCGTGATGACCCAACCGAGTTACACTGGCTGGAACATATGTTCCTCAAGGTTGTACCATGCCAGACAGGTCGATTGGAGAACGATGAGACTAAAAGCAGCTACCCAAGGTCTGAGGGCGAAGTCGTACTGCTGACTGCAGAGGGGTGTGACAGCAGTAAGGTGTTTCCCTCGAACAACCAGCATCTGCAGCGATGCTGCCTTCTCACAAGGAAGGAAGGGTTAGAAAAGGTCGGCCCTAAAAATGTCACACATCCCCTAACTCACGGATTTCCGTCTCCTTGAGCTAGGGGGCCCACTAAGGGCCTTTAAGAACGGAGCTAATCCTCAAAAAACATTTTATAAAAAGGCCGTGCGTGACCGGCCTCAAGCAGTTGTCCCTTGGACTCTGCGGTCACGCACCAACACTAATCTATCTTCCTTTTCAGGTTCGTCAAGAAACAACCTTCCACGGTGTGGGCAGCCGGGAAGTGATAACCGCCCTCATACCCGCAACAGCATACGAGACCAAATTGTTCAAAATCAAATCCTACCTACCTTCCCTAATACCTCTCTTATCTCCACAACTAACTCTTCTCACATTCATTTATTACAGTGCACAGCTAATGCAAACGATGCGAGTTTGCGAAACGTCGTTCCTGGTCTCCTTAAACCTCGCTCTAGACTACATGTTGGAGCATTTAATGTACGGACATTATGTTAAATAGGGCAACAGGCTTCCTTAGCTAGGACTTTAGAAACTCGTGCCATCGATTTATGCTACGTCTCGGAAACGCGCATACAGGATCCGAGTCACGTCATACACTTGGCCACACCATGTCAAAATAAAGAAGCAGCTCGATTTACCCTTCGTGTATCCGGTAGCCCTGATGCTGCTTCCAGGGGTCTTGCTGGCGTAGGCATAGCATTGAGTCGTAGGGCAGAACAATCTCTCCTTGACTGGATCCCAGTAGATAGTCGATTGTGCGCTGTCCGACTAAACGGGACAGTAAGGACTCGGAAAGATATTTTTTGAATAATATCTTCAAACCCTAGTCTTCTTTATTAACATTAATACCTCTACTATCTTTATCACTATGAGATTTGATTTGACATTTGCATCTCTGTGCTAATAATGTGGTATGGCAACATGAACTTATGTACATACGTACGAAGTTCTACGTTGCAACTGACTGACTGACTGACGGAAATATAGGGACAATCGCCGTTGCCTCTTCGTTATATCTGCCTATGCCCCCACTGAATGCAGTTCAGACGAGGTTAAGGATGAGTTTTACAGAAAGCTCTCGGACCTCATCCAAAAAGCTAGGCGCTCTGATATAGTAATAATGGCTGGTGACTTTAATGCTCAAGTAGGTAGACTAAGTGAGCAGGAGAGACACCTAGGTGGATGTTATGGTGTCGCGGCTCAGAGAACAGACAATGGTGACCGTCTGTTGCAAGCATGCTCAGACAACCGCCTATTCTTAGCAAACACTAACTTTAGGCATAAGGAAAAGCATCTGTTGACCTGGCAACCTCCAAAGTCGTCTCAACGTTGGACTCAACTAGATCACATTGTCATCAGCCACCGATGGAGGGGTTCGATAGAGGACTATCGCCCGTTCTGTGGCACATGTTTAGATTCAGATCATGCTCTAGTGCAAGCGCATATCTACTTGAGGTTTACTGGACGTAGGAAAGACAACGTGAGGAAGCCTCTTAGGGTTTTACTTAATGATAATAAGGCGGAAAATATATTTCAGGATAAACTAGAAAGACAGTTAGGCGACCATTTAAGCGATTCCCATCCGGAAGCAGGATGGAATGATATCAAGAAGGCTGTGGAAACAGCAGTGATATCTGCTAGGAACGTTGACCATAAGGCTACAAAGAAGCCGTGGATCTCAGTAGCATCCACCGAACTGATGTATGCCTGAAAACTCATCCCACCTGGCTCTGAACATGATGAAGAACGAAGTCAACTTAGGCGCAGACTTATAAAAAGCCTACGTGACGATCGCGAACAGTGGTGGGTGGCGAAAGCAAAAGCGATGGAAAAGGCAAAGGCGATAGGCAACAGTAGACAACTTTTCCGACTTATCAAGGAAACTGGTATTAGGAATCCTAGTATAAGTGAGACTATCTCAGAAAATGACGGGACTATTATTTATTCTCAATCCAGTAGACTGGATCGATGGGCAGAACACTTTAGGGATCAGTTCAACTGGCCACGAACCACTCTTCGGTTACCCACGATCTCCAGTCATCCTGAATGGCAAATCGACGTAAGTCCCCCTAGTCTTAATGAAGTTGAAAAAGCGTTAGGAAATCTGAAGCGAGGACGAGCTGCAGGTCCTGATAGACTGACCCCTGAGATGTTTAAGGATGGTGGTCCAGTTTTAACGGTTAGACTGACCGAGATCCTAGGTAGAATCTGGGAAATGGACGTAATCCCATCCGACTGGTCTCAATCACTGATTGTCCCAATCTATAAGAAAGGACAGAAGTCTTCTTGTGACAATCACAGGGGAATAAGTCTAACTAATAGAGTATCTAAAATATTGGCCTCAGTAATACTTCGACGCTTAACGAAAGCTCGTGAAGAGCAGACTCGAGAAAACCAGTCTGGTTTTCGACCAGGACGTGGCTGTATAGACCACGTCTTCATACTACGACAGGTCCTGGAACACAGACACACATTTAGTCGTCCTACAATAGTTGTTTTCCTGGACCTTAAGGCGGCATTTGACTCTGTGGATCGTGAGGTTCTGTGGCAGTGTCTGTCGTTGAAATGTGTACCAAATGAGTACATTAACCTCATACAAGCTCTCTACTCGAACACCACTGGTCGAGTGAGAGCTTATGGCGAACTGTCACCGGATTTCTCTACTTCAAGTGGTGTCCGTCAGGGATGTCCACTTTCTCCATTTTTGTTTAATTTTATCATAGACATGCTCCTAGAAATAACCTTATCCTCTTCTGAATTTTCTGGAGTAGACCTTTTACCAGGTGGCTCGCTTATTGACTTAGAATATGCCGATGACATAGTCCTACTTGGTGAAGACGCTGACAAAATATAGAGTCTTCTGACTACAATAAGCAACAATGCAAGCATGTTGGGGATGCGGTTTTCCCCCTCGAAATGCAAAATGTTGCCTCAAGACTGGGTTGAATCGGCACCTGAACTAGTGATAGGGAGTGAAGTAGTCGAGCGTGTAGACCGCTTCACTTATCTGGGAAGTCTCATGAGTGCTGATGGCCTGGTGACTGACAAAATCTCAGCTCGGATACAGAAGGCTCGATTGGCTTTTGCCAACCTGCGTCACTTATGGCGTAGGTGAGATATCCGTTTGCTGACTAAAGGACGAGTGTACTGCGCAATGGTTCGCTCCGTCTTACTTTATGGCTGTGAAACATGGCCAGTGAGAGTAGAAGATACTCGTCGGTTACTGGTTTTCGATCATAGGTGTCTTCGAAGCATTGCTCGTATATCGTGGGACGGCCGAGTGAGCAACGCTGTTATTAGGAAACGAGTACTAGGTAAGGATGGCAGATCAATAGATGAAGTGGTGAAACTTCATCAGTTAAGGTGGTTGGGACACGTGTTGCGTATGCCTAACCACCGATTGCCTCGTCGAGCTTTGTTTTGTAGTGTAGGAATAGGTTGGAAGAAAGCTAGGGGCGGCCAGACCAAAAGATGGCATAAATCCATGAAGTCATTGACGAGTGGACTGAGCCATGTCGGTAATTGTCGACTACCTGGCTGGGGTCCGCGAGACGAAAGTCATCAATGGTTAGAGACCTTGAATGACATGGCTCAAAATCGTTCGCAATGGCGCCGGTGCATTAATGCTTTGTGTTCTCTCAAATCCTAATCTTCTGGGTTCTTCAACACCTCTAGTTTTTACTTTCTAAACCTATCTCACTGAATCATACTTCTTGAGTAGTATCTTCTAATCCTAACCTCTCCGATTACCTCTTCTACTATTGGATTTGAATTGACAATAACATCTCTGTGCTGATGTGGTATGGCGACATGAACTGATGTACTTACGTACGAAGTTCTACGTTGCAACTGACTGACTGACTGACTTTAAGTTGTATCCTAATATTGAAGGAACAATAACTCCTCTTATTTACACTCAGTAACGCTCATATATCAGATTTTAATCCTATCATAATAACTGTGTAAGATGACTACTATCTAATGAGCACTGTTTGATCACTACGATCACCTTTCATTGAAACTGTAAAACCTGTTGTGGAAAATATCATTTTTCTTCTATTCTCGGTACACTATTGAGTTTCAATTGATTTATCGTTGTGTTGTTTCTTTTTCCAGTCTTTCCTATTTGCA
>OX103979.1:59247331-59271264 GCA_944470395.2 Schistosoma turkestanicum
GTCTCATCAGTGCCGATGGCCTAGTGACTGACGAAATCTCAGCTCGGATACAGAAGGCTCGATTGGCTTTTGCCAACCTGCGTCACTTATGTCGCAGGCGAGATATCCGTTTGCTGACTAAAGGACGAGTGTACTGCGCAGTGGTTCGCTCGGTCTTACTTTATGGCTGTGAAACATGGCCAGTGAGAGTAGAAAATATTCGTAGGTTACTGGTTTTCGATCATAGGTGTCTTCGAAGCATTGCTCGTATATCGTGGGACACCCGAGTGAGCAACGCTGTTATTAGGAAACGAGTACTAGGTAAGAATGGCAGATCAATCGATGAAGTGGTGAAACTTCATCAGTTGAGGTGGTTGGGACACGTGTTGCGTATGCCTAACCACCGACTGCCTCGTCGAGCTTTGTTTTGTAGTTTAGGAGTAGGTTGGAAGAAAGTTAGGGGCGGACAGACCAAAACATGGCAGAAATCCATGAAGTCATTGACGAGTGGACTTAGCCATGTCGGTAATTGTCGACTACCTGGTTGGGGTCCGCGAGATGATAATAATCGATGGCTAGAGACCTTGAATGACATGGCTCAAAATCGTTTGCAATGGCGCCAGTGCATTTATTCTTTGTGTTCTCTCAAATTCTAATCTTCTGGGTTCTTCAACACCTCTAGTTTTTACTTTCTAAACTTATCTCATTGAATCATACTTCGTGAATAATATCTTCTAATTCTAACCTCTCCGATTACTTCTAATACCTTTACTACCTCTTCTACTATTGGATTTGAATTGACAATAATATCTCTGTGCTGATGTGGTATGGCGACATGAACTGATGTACTTACGTACGAAGTTCTACGTTGCAACTGACTGACTGACTTCTAATTTTCGCATGTTTTGAGCAGCTTTCATAAAATCAAGATAATTTATAAACCCTTGAGTATCTCTGCATTCTGTAATCAAACTGACCTTTGAAGTAAAGCATTTTGCCATACTTCTGTTTGGGAGTTCAAGTGTAAAGGATTTCTGAGGAATTAGGAAGCGATTAGTGGTCAATATAAATGGTTTTGCAAATATAATTATATGTAATAGACATTCATTTCTTTCTATCCTATGAAATGAGATAAAAATCTTAACCGTCAACTAATTGTACGGTTAAAAGTTCTTACCACAATTAAAATGTAATCGTTAAAGGAAAATATAAAGTGCGCCGATTGGTGACTAACTTCGTGAGTATGTATTCTCTGTGAATTTTCATTCCTATGATTATTATTACTTATTGTATAGGAGGATACAACAACAGAACTTCCTACCTTAAAAAAACTGATTCCAAACCCCGCATTAAATTGGTATTTTGAACTTGATACATTTCAAAAACGTGCAATCCTATGTCTTGAAAATAATAAAACAGTATTTGTAGCAGCACATACTTCGTCCGGTAAAACAGTCGTTGCAGAATATGCCTGTGCTATTTGTTTACGTCGTGGTTCACGTGTCATTTATACAAGTCCGGTTAAAGCACTTTCCAACCAAAAATTTCATGATTTTAGGTTAGTCACTATCATTGTTAATGGTTATTTCAAGTTCTGGCATTTTTTCATGTTATTACAAAATCAAAACAAGTTTTATTATTATCACATTGAGTAAAAAGCTGATGCATAAGATTAAAATCATAGTGTTATTTTTCACTGAAATATCTCGTGGATGTTAGTTGCCAAGCTAAAAATTGATGTATGTCGACAAACATATCATATATTCACCTACATTTTGTATGACTTGTTTCTTCGCTAATCAATCATGTATGCTTTATCTTTATTACTTCAATTCAGTGCTTAATTGTTTTTCGCATTTAAATCTTTGATTAATATGGTAAAGAAAGTCCATCACATTGCTGACGAAATGTTCGTTCATCACTTTCACTAGTATCTAAAGCATGACTCAGTTGTCATAAATGGTAACGATGTAGAACATTGGATTTTAGCTCAGTGGGTTATTGGTATCTTGCTGGAAGAAATATCAAAGGATTCTGGCTTCGATCATTGATCGGAGTAGGTTTAATCTGCTTAGGAGCGCCTTACTAGTAAGAAACACCTGCCAAGTGTTTCTTAATTCTTAATCATTATCCAATTAAGTTCAGTTACTAATAAAAACTGTTTGCATACACAGAACAATTTCATATTTGCTAACTGTCAATTATTATAGGGAAAAATTTGGTGAAAATGTAGGAATTATTACTGGCGATATAAAACTAGCTCCAACTGCATCATTACTTGTCATGACTACTGAAATATTACATAGTATATTATGCAATGCATCTGAGACGATCAATGATCTTGAAATTGTAATCTTAGACGAGGTAAGTTGTTGATTACTATTTATTTGGTGAGATTGTTTATGATGATGATTTTGTCATAATTGTCTTATTTTATTAAATTACAAATCTGTAAAAGTAAATCAGACTAAACTGTTGTTGATGATTGTACGAATATTCACATTTCATTTCACTAGACAGTTAATTATCACAAGTTTATTTCGGTTTAGCTCAGATTCTTTATGCAATAGATTGATTCAAGTCAGACTTGGACGCCCAAAGATTCTGGCTCAATAGTCGAGCGGTTTACCGACACCCGACTGCAGTTGTATTTCTTGACCTTAAGGTGGCGTTGGACTCTATGGAGGAGCTGGTTTTGTGACATGGTTTGTTCATAAAAATGCGTATCAAAGAAGTGTATAAACCCTGTAACAACTCTTCTTGAACACTGTTGCTAGAGTCAAAGCTTATGACCAACTGTCACAAGAATCCTCGACCGCAGTTAGTATTTGTCAGTGTTTTCCAGTGTCCTAAAATCTATGTTGATGATGGCTAGTTTATAGAACAGTAACATAGTCAGATTCTCTCATGTATTATTTTTTCTGGCTACTGAATGACGTACAAGATTCAGGTTCACACTAATAAGGGTGACTATCAAAGGGCCACATATTAATAAATGTGATTTTTTAAAACAATAAAATAATTTCAACAATACATTAGGACTAGAATCAAATATTTTATTTCAAAATGATAACTTCATTGTGAATACTTAGTTGTAATTGTGTTTATGACCTTTACATTTTCGGTCATCTGAAATTACCTAACAAGCTGTTGATTTGTTTGAAATCCAACAACCACAACCATTCCTTTCAATAGAACATATTCTAGCCATTCGAAATCGACACATGAGATAACAAATTGTTATCAAGTTCTAAAAATTATATTAATTGTTGGAATCAGAATCATGCACACGTTTGGAGAAATACGTTTTTGATTTTGTTGTCAGGCAAAGGAGGAAATAAATCAAACATATTTCACACCTCTAAAAACGTTACTCGCTCTTTCAATTGTCGTGTTTGCTAATACGGGCCCTTTTGATAGTCATCCTTATAAGCGTGCTCTCTCCTCACTGGCCCTTTTTGTCACGCTCTTTTAATGGGCTAACAAGTTTTGTTCGGAGCTGATTGATGATGAAGTGAATTCAAACAATTTTACCCTTCTAATTTTCTTTTGAAATCACTCATGTGATTAGTTTGATTTAACTTTCTTACTATGTTGTCCAGACCAATTATGTAGTCGCTGTTTAGCTAATACAATCTAACTGTGTTGTTGTTGTTCTTCTTAGTTTATAATAAGTTATCTAAGCCAACTAGTCTATTTGAAAAAAATAAGTTTTCCAAATATCCTACTGCAATTATTTGTGAATGAAGATAAAATATTTATTTTTTGTATTAGTGTGCTAACTGTTTAATTATCATCAATATATATGGGGTTTAAAACAAATCAATAATGCTCTCTTGTCCAAACATTTTCAGCAGTTAACTCTGTTTGTAGTAAGAATTAAAGTCATCTGTTGTGTGGAATTCCTAGAAAATTCTCAAATGTAAATTGTGTCAGTGATGAATACGCTGTACCAATGAACGTATCGGACGAAATTAGAAAGTTCATACTTATTTGGACTGAAGTTTATCGGGGTCATAGTTAATGTTTTGCCTGGAAATAAATTATTCTAATTATCAACCAGTGAAAATTCCATTTTTTTTTTAAAACACCTATAAATAACATGTCTCTTACACTATTCAAGTTAGGATCAACAACAATAAGAATGTTGACATTTTGATGAAGAAAATGTTCCACGGGACAATAGCATTTTTTAAAAATATACAACCGTAATTACATATAATTATACCATGTATACTCTGATAATGCAATCTACTATCCACTTGTAAACTATCATTGAATTTGTAGAAAAAAATAATTAATGCATTGCTAATAGTCTCACATGTCAAATAGCATTTATTTCACTGACTGATATAGGTCAACTGAATAATCTGTTTAGAAACGTAGATTATCCGAAAAATGAGACATTATTTAAACGTCATTAATGTATGAATTCAAACTTATTATTGGGCAGTAATGCTTAACATTTTCTGTGCTATATGTGACACTCATTTGGTGAAAAGGTCATTATTTCTATCGTGTTATTAGACTATTACTGAAACATTAAGTGAAAAAATAAGAGATTATTAGATCATTTTTTGAGGTGACCGTAAAAAGTTCCTGGTCGGACAGACAAGACTAAATGTGTTGCATCTCGAACATTTCACCCATTTATCAGAACCATTTTCCACGCTTGGTGGTTATAACAACTGATATCCAACAAACCTTTCAGTCGCTTGATTTGTGGGTTGCTTAAAATAACCTTTTATTTTGGCATACATACTTTACGTAAAAATCATTTTGATTCCGACCACTGTCTCGTATTATGAAATGGCAGAAATTCACATTCTCATAAGCTAGGCTAGACATGTCATTAGCTAGTAAGCATACACACATATGCACAATATCGATACTGTTATCGATTTATCACGAATGCAAACATTGGTCGATACTATTACCGAATATTTTACACGGCTAATTACTAAAATTTGTATAATGAATAAATAGTGAGATGCTACACATTCACTAGCGAAACATGTTTTAAACTTATCCAGTTTGGCTGTTTGCCTCATCAATGATTGTGGGATAAATATATTATTATTATTATTATTATTATTATTATATTACCGCTTTATTTTTAGGTACATTATATTAATAATCCGGACAGAGGATATATATGGGAACAGATTATGATCATGCTTCCCAGGCATATTTTATTAGTTCTGTTAAGCGCCACTGTACCCAATACTTATGAACTGGCCGATTGGTTAGGACGTGTAAGAGGTTGTAAGATCCACGTTGTCGCAACAGATAGACGTCCAGTTCCCTTGGAACATTACCTATATACGGGTAATATAGAGCAGTATGCATCACATCTTCATCTTATTGTGGATGAAAACGGTCGTTTTATCAATTCAGGTAATATTTAATCAAAAAAATATGTATCGTGTCATTTATTCCCCTCACAATGCTAAACAATATGTACTAAACGTGAAATACTAATCGACTTACCCTTATGAATCTGTCAATTTGTTTGACAATCTCATATCAACGATTCCTTTCAGATGGAAAGCCATAAAATTTAATAGCTAGTTCTTTTCTAACGTTTGAGGCCTAAAGTGCTTTACCAGTAAAAATATTATTTCATTATTTACTTACGGCTGCCTACCAGCGTTCTCCAACCCAATTTGTCCCGAGACTTCTTTTTCAGTTCTACCTAATTGATATTGATTCTTTTCATATCTGCCTCCGATTCCCTGCAAAATGTTTTCCTACGTCTACTTTTTTTCCTTCGACCTTCAGGGTTTAAAGTTAGGGTTTGCCTCGTGATGGAGTCGGGTGACTTCCGCAATGTGTGTCCTATCCACCTCCATCGCTTTTCCCTAATCTCTAAGTCAGCTGGGATATGATTTGTCTTCTCCCACAGAAGGTTGTTGCTGATGTCTGGCCAACGAATTCTCAGTATCTCGTGTAAACAACTGTTAATGAACACCCGTGTCCTATGGATGATGGTTGTCGTAGTTCTCCAAGATTCCTGTGCATACAATAGTACGGTTATGACGTTTGTATTAAAAATTGTGACTTTGGTGCTGGTTGACAGTTTTTTGAGTTCCAGATGCAGAGACTACGGCTATACTGACCGTTTTCACCTGCTTTGGTGTTAAATATAGGATAGATATAAGTGATGTATGAAGTCCGAATCATTCAGTGGCACCCCAGCTGTCCACTATATTCCGTGCTTCCCCTGAAATGTTATAATCTTCATGATTCAGTCAAACATCAGAAGAGAAAAGGTGGGAGTAAGCAGCCTTGCTTGACACGAGGCTTCAATTGGAATGCATCAGTGAGTTGTCCTCCATGCGGTGTAATACATCATAAGAATTCATTATGATGTTGACTATCTTCTCACACGCCGTAGTGTCGAAGAAGCCTCCATAATGTTGTCCTGTCCACGCTATAAAACGCTTTCTCGTAATCAATGAAGTTGATGTAGAATGGTGAATTCTATTCAATTACTTGTTCTACAATGATCCATTATGTTGCAATTTGGCCGGTACACGTTCAGTCCTTGCGGAATACGGCCTGTTTCCTAGTACTGAAAGAAAAGTGATGCCTCTGCAGTTCTCACACTTGATGAGACCTCCTTCCTTTCAATCTGTTGGTACTTGTTCTTCCCCCAAACCCCGCTGAAGAGAGCGTTGAACATCTTTGCAGTCACTGTTATGTCTGCTTTCAATACGTCAGTCGGTATGTTGTTTGGTTCTGCAGTTTTGCCTCTCTTGATCTGTCTCTCGACAAGTTTGTATTTGCACGTATGTTAAAGAGCTGGCTACAAGCTCTTTAGATAGTAGTACCATATGAAAAGTTGGTCATTCATGTAATGCTTGTATGCATAACTCGCTTCCGATCAACTAACATCCAAACCTAGATCACAGAATGCTGATACACGAAGACTATTGTTAAATATTGTTTCAATATATAGTCACCCGTTGAGACTTGTTTTTAATTAAACAAATGGTTGGAAATAGTTCAGGACCTGAATCAACCACATATATATCAAAGCTAAAAATAACCAGTTATTCAGAAAAGTATCACATTGATTGATGATCCATGATGAAGATTCTGATTAACTTGTCCTTAATAGTATTGTTGGTCCGTGATCTGACTCCTTTATTTATGGATGATGGAATATGCTATGAAATAAATCTCCCCGTCAGTTTCCGTTTATTATACTTAGGCGAACTCCTTTTGTGCGACAGCGGTAATAAGAAGCCAAATACGGATTCGGTTGGATGAGTTTATTTCAGGCAATCGTTCAAGCAGACATGATAACGAAAAGCATACAAGCAAAGCAAAGCGAAGTGAATTGAAGTGGAGGGGTTGAGAGGGCCACCTCTATTCTATGGGGTATGACTAAGAATTTGTAATCAAACAAAAATAAGCAAGACAGGTAATAACCGAGATAGGTGTGTACGCACACGAATAAATGCAACGCAGATATGAGCGAATGACTGATAAGGTCAAAAGACAAGTAGGGCGAGCCCTGTGAGTTAGACATGAAAGCACTCGCTATAGTATCATGCAACGGCTTTGAAATAGTTTTACATTAAATACCAAAACAACTAGCTTGATGATGGATTAAGTCTGTAGATGAAACTTTTTGTACTACGAAGTATTCTAGTACACTTCATATAACAATCATTTTTACTAATCATGCAACAAATAACTAATCACTAATACTAACAAACAAACTTTCCTAACTAGTTAGTAAAGATATATCACATATCGTATAATGTTTGCAATTTATTTTTGTTCATAGGTTATGAGGCAGCGGCTGTATCGAATAATACTCGAAGACTAACATATACTCCTGGTAAGTTAATTTAAGTTAACTGGGATAAAATAATTGTCACGTGGTTGGAAGGTTTAAATAGGAAACATCTTCCAAACAGTTTATTGGTTACGTTCTCAGCCCGTGAGACCGCGTGACGTTAATTTGAGGTTATTTAAAGCATCGTTTCCTCAAAGATTGTGAGTACATCTTGGCGACAGGTGTCAACTGACGTAGAATTTAGGTGTACTTGGCTTTCTGCCGACTATTTTCAGTGATCTGTTGATTGTAAATACGTCTCGGTCGTATAGCAAGTCAGTAGCGGCTAGGATCGCTCAGTGGTAAAGTCTCTGATTGTAAAGCTGGGTGACACAAGATCGAATCCGCCATGGAGCATCAGTTCCCTCAAGATTACAGATACATCCGGCTGACGAGCGCCAAACAGCACCGAACGTATCTCCAGGGTTTCCTATCGACCTTCAACCATCACCTTACTACTTCCAACATATTTACATCTTAATATAGTGCTTGGATATTGACTCACTTAGACTAATATCTATAACTTGAAAGATAGGATCCAGTCAATTCTAGAGGAACTTCGTAAATTGACCATTATAAACGAATTCAGTTGTGCATTACTATAATTTTTAAAAATACATTAAAGTGGTATTGTTAAGACTTCGTACAATTTTATTGATTGATTCCCGTCATGATGTGAAGACAGTTGAAACTAGCTATTTGAAACCGAAATTCTCTTGAACAGAGAACTTCGTTAATAGTTTTTAGTTATTAATTAGTACTAACCCATGATGAAGTACTTCGAAATCTTTAGATCTCACGAATTTAGAACCTAATTTATTCGTATTATTCGTATTATCAAATGCAGTTTAGTTTTTGTTAAAGTTCAATCATCTTCATTGCCTGTACAGTTGAAACCTATATTTGAATCAAAGTTTTGTTAAGTAGCGGATAATTAATTTTTGCGACCAACGTAGAACTTCATACATGAGTAAATAAGTTCAGGTTGTCATACCGCATCAGCGCAGAGAAGCAACTGTCAGTTCAAATCCCATAGTGGTAGCGATAATTTTACTGGTAATGGAGAAGATTAGGGTTCGAAGATATGATTCGAGAAGTATAGTTCAGTGAGATAACTTTAGAAAGAGAAAGATAGAGGTGATGAGGAATTCACAAGATTAGAATTCGAGAGAACACAAAGAATGGATTCACCTGCGCCATTGCAAACGATTTTGAGTCATGTCGTTCAAGGTCTCTAATCATCGGTCACTATCATCTCATCGACCCCAATTAGGTAGTCTACAACTACAAACATGACTCAATCCACTTGTCAGTGACTTCATGGATTTGTGCATTGTTTTGGTCTGGCCGCCCCTAGCTTTCTTCCAACCTACTCCTTCACCACAAAACATGGCTTGCCGAGGCAGTCGGTGGTTGGACATTCGTAACATATGTCCCAACCACCTCAAATGATGAAGTTTCACTACTACATCAATTGATCTTCCATCTTAACTAGCTCTCGTTTCCTTACTATAGCATTGCTTATTCGGCTGTCCCAGGATATGCGAGCAATGCTTCGAAGACATCTACAATCGAATACTAATAACCTAGGATTTTCCTCTACTCTTACCAGCCATGTTTCATAGCCGTAAAGTATGACGGAGCGAACTGCTGCGCAGAAGACTCGACCTTTGGTGAGTACATCACCACATCAAACATCTTTACCTTTCTAATCTTTTGTTGAAATTACTGGTGTGATTAGCCCGATTTCTCTACCTTACCGCGGGGTCCAGACTAATTATGTAGTCACTGTTTAGCTAATACTCACCTCCTTTTATTACAGTCTGATTGTGTGAGTCCCATAGACAGCCGATAACTTTCATTGGATGGTCGTAACCATACGTTTATAAAGAGTTGTTTCAGTCAGTAGGACACTCGCCGTTACCTCTTCATCGTGTCTGCCAACGCTCCCGTGGACTGCAGCTCAGATGACGTTAAAGATGAATTTTACAGACAGCTTTCAGAACTCCTTCAGAACGATTAGCGATATAATGTAGTAGTAGTGGCTAGTGAATGGAATGCTCAAGTAAGTAGACCAAACGAAAAGGAAAGACACCGGGGTGGATCATATGGTATTGCGGCTGAAAGAATAGATAGTGGTGAATGTTTGCTGCAACTATGCTCAGATAACCGCCTGATTCTAGCAATTACCATTTTTAAGTACAAGGTTAAACGTCTTTTGTCATGGCGACACAACGCAGGACTCAAGTATATCGTATTGCCATCAGCCATTGATGGAGAGCTTTGATAGAAGACTGCCACTCGTTCTGGAGCAAATGTTAAGATTCAGATCATGCACCAGTATGAGGGTGTATTTGTCTGCAACTTACTAGATGTAGGAAACACAGCAAGGGAACCTTTTAGGGTTCTACCCAACGGTAGCAAAGCTAATAATATATTTTGAGAACAACAAGGAAAGCAGTTGGGCAGCGATGTAAGTGATGCCCACCGTAAGACAGGCTGGAATGATATCCAAAAAGCTGTGAAAACAGCAGTAATATCTGGTAGAAAGGTAAACCGATGGGTTAGGCAGAAACAGTGGATCTCAGTAGCATCCCCCGATCTGATAGATGCTCGGAAGCTCATCCGACCTGGTTGTGAACATGACGAAGAGCGGAGTTAGCCAAAGCGCAGGCTGATAAGAAGTGCACGCGATGATTGTGAAGAGTGGTGGTTAGCGAAAGCGAGATGGAAAAGGCTGTGGTGGTGATAGTTGATGGTAGAAAACTGTTCGATGGGTAGAACACTTTCGGGATCAGTTCAATTGGCCTTCAGCCACATTATGGTTACCAGCTATTTCCAGCTAACTTGAATGGCAAATTAATGTAAATCCTCCAACTACTAATGAAGTTGAGAAAGCTAAAGGAAATCTAAGGCGCGGAAGAGCGACAGGCACCGGTAGATTGACCCCTGAGAGTTTTAATGATGGTGTTTTGGTTTGAGAACTTAGATCTGAGATCTTAGGTAGAACCTGGGAACGTAGTCGCATCTGACTGGTCCCAATCACTGATTGTCTCAGTCTATAAAACAAGATAAAAGTCCTGCTGTGACGATCGCAGAGAAGTCAGCTTAACTAATATAGTGTCTAAAATGTTAGCCTCGATAACACTTTGACGCCTCATTAGAGCTCGTGAAGAGCAGATTCGAGAAAACCAGACTGGTTTGACACGTGGTCTTGGCAGTCTCATCAGTACTTGATTGCCTGTTGTGTGATGAAATCTCGGCACAATTCCATAAAGTCAATGAAAAGTTGACTGGACCATGTTGGTAGATGTAGACTCTGAGGTTGAAGTCTGCGAGACATTAGTAAGCGATGGTTTGAGACCTTGCATGACACGTCTGAAAATCGTTTGCAATGGCGCAGATGCATCCCAGATTTTAATCTTGTGAATTCCTCATCAGCTCTGTCTTTCTCATTCTAAATTTATTTCACTAAATTATACTTCTTGATTGATATCTTTGAATCCTAATCTTCTGTATAACCGCTAATACTTGTACTACACTTACCACTATGGAATTCTAATGGATAATTTGATCTCTCTGTCTGCATATTTGTATGGCAACTTGAATTGATGTATGTACGTACGAAGTGCTGCGTTGTTGCTGACTGAATGTCTCAATCAACTTGTGTGTTTGAAAGAATTAATTTTCCTAGCAGGCAACTATAATCGTCAATGAATTTAGATGAATTATTCCGTTCATTACACGTTACTCGAAAAAGTTGGTGTCACTTTCTCATTTTAAAAGTAGATTAGCGTGTAAAATATACAAATTGTGCAACGTTTCGCTAACGACATATAAAAATATTGTCTTTCGTATAAACTTTCATTTCGAATGACCATGAATTAACCTTGAATTCGTCATTTTTGTCTCTTTACTATTCTTCTACTGTGTCAATAATCTTCAAAAGTTTCAACATTGCATCTAATGTATTTCATAATTGTACCATGCATATATATATATATATATATATATATATATATATATATATATATGCATATGTTTTTATAGAAACTACTGTTTGATAGGTTTTCGTTGAACGAATCTTTTTTTTTGTAGTAAGATTAAACTATTTCCAATAATTAAATAATTTATCTATTTTCTTATAGGTCTTCGGGGCAAAGATGGTTTCTCAATGCTAACTAAAAATACATGGCTTGGATTTATTAACTTATTAAAAGAACAAGATCTTATGCCTGTGATAGCATTCATATTCTCTCGATCAGTTTTGGAAACATTAGCTAGAAATCTATCATCAATAGATTTAACAAGTCAAAGTATATATATGATGTGTTGTTGCAGTTTCGCAGAATATTTCCATTTTCAATCATGTCATTTTTTTTTCTTAGAGTGTGCTGCTATTGGTAGTGTTTTTTTTTCTTATTGTTTATTAGTGTACATTCTAGGTTGATAGAGCAATGAAAAGATGGATTTGATTTGAATAACGTGATATATATTTGCACCATACATTTCAAAGATTTCAGTCACATGTGTAATCATCAACAAGGAATTTTATATGTAAAAACTAATTGTAAATAATGGAGATTATTGTTGATAATCCTTTTTAGCAGAATGATTATTAACTCAAAAATAACAGCCTTAACAAAACTTCAACTCTACATCAAAAAGCTTTAATGTTCATTTCTCAAAAATATAATCGATTATTTTATTAACTGCAAAAGTGTCAGTATGAGTCTTGTAAGCTTTTATTAGTTTTTTATTATTATGAAAAGAAATTTGTTAGTCAGGATGATAAATCAAGTAGCATCGTTACAGTTAATGGTGTTAATCTTAGATGGTTAGGAACAAAAAGACAATCAAAGATTTCATTGCTAATCTAGCGGTCCTGATTACATCGTAATGAATCCAACGTTATAGTTTCTTTTTTTTTGACAAGGTAACGTGTCAATACTGCTATGTAAGAAGTTTCAGACAATGAGTTTCTTAGTTTGCAAAGGGGTTCTTGTCAGATGATTTTAGTCTCTGAACAAAATTCATTTTCAGATTAGTTAAATCTCTAAAAACTATTTGTTGCAAATAATATCAAAAGTTTTAGTTTATTTAATATTTAACTAACAATAAAATCCAGAACTAGTGTTTCTTCTTAATCCAGACCTCGTTAACTGTATGCATCTGGGAATTTGACGAACAAGTTCAGTGTTCGAATACTATTGTGAAAGTTAAATATATTTATCTAACGATTCGCGAAGAGGCTGAAGGGTTCTGGATTCCACTGCTAGCCAAACATCAAATATACCAAAACTTAGGACAACGCTGTTTTGCAACAAGGCTCAAAGAGAGTGAGGGGTCAATTATATACCTGAATATATCAACAACAGGAGATTAGCAATCCTTACTAAATATCATACTTCATATGACATTCTATGTATATTCTTTTTTTAGCTGAAAAAAAGCAGATTAATAAGTTTTTCTCAACAAATATTGATCGCTTAAAAAAATGTAATCGAAAACTTGGTTCAATTAGATTTGTCCGTGATTTGACTAGAAGGGGCTTCGCCATTCATCATGGTGGAATGTTGCCTTTATTAAAAGAAGTGAGTAATATTTTTACTGGTTAAATTGTGTTGTTCTCATCTGAACTCAGCTTCACAGTTGATATGTATTCTTGACGTTGTGAAAAATTCCTCATCACCTGTCTTTCTCATTCTAAATTTATTTCACTAAATTATACTTCTTGATTGATATCTTTGAATCCTAATCTTCTGTATAACCGCTAATACTTGTACTACACTTACCACTATGGAATTCTAATGGATAATTTGATCTCTCTGTCCCGCATATCTTTTTTTTCCGTCATCTCGTTTGTTTTGGATTTGTTAGATAATTTTTTTAGCTATCCCAGCATAAGTCACTACCTTTTTATCTCGGTCTCTATGCAAACAACAACTTTCCGTATTTTGAATAATCGCCATGTTGTTATCGATTGCAGATTTCTTATAGCATCTAAGCTCATCTTGTTAAATTTTGAGTACAATGTTTTTCCTTAAAATTTAACTATTTACTTATAACATGTAAGAATGAATAGAATATACTATGTTCACTATTCTCGTAATTGCTTCCTTCTTTTGTATCTTCCATACCCTTCATATTGTGTCTTCTATGGTTAATCGTATCTACTATTAACCCCTATTACCATCGCCTCTACCATTGTAATTTCTTCTCGTTGTCTTATAGTGTGACATCCTATTCTAGGACATCATATTCTAAATTCTACGTAGGATTAGAATGACTGACTGTTCTCGCTTTCACTATCCTAAAAATGCATAGAACGGTTAACATCAAGTAGCATTACTAATACTAGTGCTTTTTTTACATTTATGTTAATCCTTTATAACATCTATTGTTTCCTTATTTTTTTTCAATGATTTATATCCATTAGATTGTGGAAGTGTTATTTCAAAAAGGTTTAGTGAAAATTCTTTTCGCTACTGAAACATTTTCTATGGGAATTAATACACCTGCACGTTCTGTAGTCTTTACATCAATTGAAAAATTCGATGGTCAAAATCTACGCCCTTTGAATCCAAGTAAGTATGGAACTATAATATATATAATCAGACAATTCAATCAGGCAATTTATGGAATAATCATAAAACTAACATCTAATCACTAATTATGTAACTAATATAAATAAATAAATAAGATTTTCTAATAACAACAGTTGAAACTTTAGGTGTGCTGTGACTGGCGCTGGGGTTATCCGTGTCATTGTCAATGTTCACCAAATGTGCTGTATGCAGTACTTTCTTCATTTTCCTCTCCAGTTAGTAGTTGGAGTGCTATATTACTAATTACGACGTTTTCTGTATGTTTTTTTTTTATCTCACCTATTGAGTCTTTTAACACAGAGCGTCGTTTAAAGCAGTCATTTGAGGATAACTTCAACCAAACTGCATTTACAGTTAAGAATATAATGTACTAACTGCTTTTAAGAAAAACTTAAATTTTTTTTTACTTGTGAACAAGCAGTATAAAATGAGTATCATCATAAAGTGGTCAGTCAGTCAATCAGTTACAACGTAGAATTTCATACGCTCGTGCATCAGTTCCGGTCGCCATACCACATTAGCGCAGAGACGCTATTGTCACTTCAAATCCCATGGTAGCAGAAGTAGTAAAAGTATTCGCAGTAATCGGAGAGATTATGGTTCGAAGATATCATTCAAGAAGTAGAATCTAGTGAAATAAACTTAAAAACAAAAAGATAAAGGTGATGAAGAACTCTGAAGGTTAGGATTTGCAAGAACACAATGAATGAATTCACCTCTGCCATTGCAAACGGTTTTGAGCCATGTCACTCAGGGTCTCTAACCGTTGATTATTATCTCTTCACGGACCTTAACCAGGTAGTCGACATCACTCCAGTTGTCAGTGCCATGTTTTGGATTGGCTGCCTCTAGCTTTCTTTCAACCTACTCCTACATCGCAAAACAAAGCTCGTCGAGGCAGTTGGTGGTTAGGCATTCGTAACAAACGTCCTAACCACCTCAAATAATGCAGTTTCAATAATTCATCTATTGATCTGCCACCCCTACCTAGTACCCGTTTCCTAACAACAGCATTGCTTACTCGGTTGTCCCAGGATATACGACCAATGCTTCGAAGACACCTATGATTGAAAACCAGCAACCTACGAGTATCTTCTACTCTGACTGGCCATGTTTCAGTCATAAAATAGGATGGAGCAAACTGCTGTGCAGTACACTCGTCCTTTGGTTAGCAAATGGAAATCTCGTCTAAGCCATAAGTGACGCAGTTTGGCGAAAGTCAGTCGAGCTTCCTCTATCCGTGCTGAGATTTTGTCAGACACCAGGCCATCAGCGCTGAATAGACTCCCGAGATAAGTGTGGCGGTCAACACACTCAACCGCTTTACTCCCTATCATTAGTTCAGGTGCCGACGCAAGCCAATCCTGAAGCAACATTTGGCATTTCGAGGTGGAAAACCGCATCCCGAACATGCTCGTATTGTTGCTTAGGGTAGTCAGAGGACTCTGCATTTTGTCAGCGTCTTCACCAAGTAGGACTATGTCATTGGCATATTCTAAGTCAATCAGCGAGCCACCTGGTAGAAGGTCCAACCCTGAAAATTCAAACGAAGATAATGTTATATCTAGAAGCAGGTCTATGACAAAAAAACAAGAATGGAAAGAGTGGACAACACTGTCGGACACCACTCGAAATAAAGAATTCTGATGACAGTTCGCCATAAGCTCTCACTCGACCAAAACTGAGCAGAGAGCCTGTATAAGGTTAATATACTTCTCTGGTACTCCTTTTAATGACAGAAACTGCCACAGAACCTCACGATCAACAGAGTCAAATTCCTCTTTAAGGTCAAAGAAGACCACTATTGTCGGACGCCTAAATGTGTGTCTGTGTTCCAGGACCTGTCGTAGTATGAATATGCGGTCTATGCAGCCACGTCCAGGTCGGAAACAAGCCTGGCTTTCTCTGGCCTGCTCTTCACGAGATCTAGTTAAGCGTCCAAGTTTTTTCGAGGCTAACAATTGTCACGAAAGGATGTGAAGTTGTACATTCGAATGTTCAATCAAGTGGTAAATTATCAACAAAAAATGCAACGTATACTGAGACGATATGGAGTGAAAACAGATCACGAATATATAATTCAGTTTATTTTATTTTTGATCCATAAGATTTCCTCTTTTGCACACACATTAGTCAATTAGAGGTTCTCTTTAATTGAACGTAACAGTCTAAACTGTCCTGGTGTTCCCTACGTCACTGAAACAGTATGCTAATTTCATCACGCTATCGTTTTATTACACGTTATTTTCGTTACTAGGCGAATATACTCAAATGGCTGGTCGAGCAGGACGTCGTGGTGTAGATGATAAAGGTCATGTGATTATTTTGGTTAGTACCATTAGAAGATCAATAAAGTCACCTTTGACTGGTCTGCCTACTGAAAGTACGTTGCGAACCATGATACTTGGAGCACAAACTCAATTAGTCTCAAAATTCAAAGTCACATATTCGATGATTTTAAGCTTACATCGACTATCCTCACTTACTCCACAGGTAATTTAACTCTGTATTAAATCCAGGAAATATTAAGACGTATTTCTGTATATATATATTTATACCTGATTATTCAATATACTGAAAGTGAAGTGAGAAATCATTTTTGAATTCTCCGACTCAGATGTTGATATACTTCACTGATCAATTTTAGCAGTATGTTCTCTGATCCAGATAACTGAATTGTGGAAATTTCATTGTTGCACTGGACAACTTCATTAGCACCTACTATCTTCACATATTTCAGCGGTTTTAAAGGTTGTCTGATTAGAGTTAGTTCTTAATGTGAGCCATGAAACTCAACAACATCCACAAACCACCTACACTAAAATATATTTGCGTTCATAGAAATGCCGATTTTATCAATACTGTTAAGAGAATAAGTGGTCTCATTGCACAATACAGAAATTAATAGTATAACCGTTAATGTTACGCAACTACACGAGTTATCGTTACTTTTGGACAGAATCTTCCCTTTCAATTTATCCTTTTTATATATGATCATGAGGGTGTATATAATAGTATGTATCTGCTTAAATGCTTATAGATGTTGAGTCAAGTTTTAACTACATTGAGTAGTATGCTGAGATGTCTTACTTCATGTTGTACACCTGTCTGTTTGCGTAAATACGTACTCGAAATTTAAACACTTGCATCATAATTTGAGCACTACTGATGCTCAAGTAATAAACGGAGTAAAACGGAACATTTATGACTGAAATCATGAGTCAGTCATTGATAGACCACCATTAGAAACCTGGAAGCACTGAACAAACGTTTTGTCCTTGTATGAGACTCATTTATATCCATCCATAATAAATATTTCTCATCTATTAGTTAATATTTTTTTATTTTACAGCTGAAATAGAATTTATGCCCATACTACGTATCACCGTAAATCAAATTGAAAATGAAAGAATAGTATTCTATTTTATACTTTTCATTATTGAATAACTCAGTATTCTGAGGAGCTGTAGGTTAACAATTTAGCCATTCACTATCTAATCACTAAGTTGCATCTGTGCACATTTCACTCCATCTAATGTGAGTTTCAGTCACTGAATTTTATCGTCAGTTATCATGAACAGGAATGATGTTCAGCACATTAATTACACGAAATCAGCATTTTGATCAACAAAACTTATTTGTATGATTTTTAAGTAACTCATCTATCAAATATCTAACATCTAAATGGTATAATATTACTCACTTTAACGATTTTTTGAATAAAGAATAGAAACTAGTTTCTATTATTTTCAATAATTCATGTTACTTTTAGGATGTTATGAAGCGTAGTTTTATGGAAGCAGCAAGTCATCGTTGGGAAACTAAACAAAGACAAGATTTATCACTTTTAAACAATAAGCTAAATGAAACTACTGCAATAAGTTCTCACAACAAACCAATTGATAATTGTATTCAGTCTACTCAGGCAACAACTGCAACATCTAATTTGTTTAAATCCCTTACTAATGATCTCGATGTACAAGTTAAATGTCCAAATAATGGACTTGAATGTTGTCATTCAATAAGTCAATACTATGAAGTAAGTTAAAATATCAATTTACCACTCCTTCGGTTGCTTTTTCCGTATACAAATAAATGTGCATTAACTTCCAGCGGTTTAATGAACTAAGGTAGGTTGTGCAATGTTCTTTTCAGATACTGATAGACAGGCTACTTAAGTGAGGAAACCTAGTTTATATATATATATATATATATATATATATATATATATATATATATATATTTAATCCTATATAATGAATGTGTACACTGTCTAAATATTTATTTCCTTGCACAGTTGTGTTACAAATATCGTCAACTAAAAAATTCCATTATCTGTAAACTTGATGAAAAATATCCTGAAAGCTTGCCAAAAATTTTTTGTCCTGGTCGTCTAATATTATTCGAATCAACCATAAAACAGTGTGTTTGGTTAGTACCCGCTGTGATAATAAATTACTATTGGGAAAAACGCAAACATGGTGCTGGAAATCAATTAATGGTGAGTATGTGACTTTTTCATTGAATCCTCATATGGGATGTGCAGCAATTGCTGGAATTGATTTTTAAATGGTTGAAGATGATTAGTTAGAAACAGCTACTAGCCTAGAGTTGAATTTCAATAACATTCACCAACAATGTCTAGAGAATTTAATACTTATATGAGATGTGAATTCACATCATCTTGTGTTATTATCATCAAAATTACTGTTCAATTAATCGAATCACGATGACTGGTTGTTTATTTGACTGATGTGTTTACATTGATCGATCAGTGAAACTGAAAAATAACAACTCTGTTTATGCAATAAAATGCAACAATCCATAGAACGCATGCGTTTGTCTAGGAATACAGTGACACTTATAGCCATTTTGTTGAAGGCGCATAGGTTTGCGAATCTCTCACTGTTTTCGTCCCTTTCTCTCGGTCCATGTCGTCCTATAATGTCGTCATATCCAGTTTTGTCCATTTTAACATTGGCATTTAGGTCTCCCATCAGAATACTCAAATCTTTTGTTGGGCATTTTTCGACGATTGACTCCATCCTCCTATAGAATTGATCCTTATCTTCATTGTAATCGTTGTTAGGCTCATAGCTAAGAGTGACATTCAATATAATCGATTTCCCTGTCTTGAAGAATGCTTTTTAATTATCTTGGGTCCATGAAATTCCTATCCTATAATTGCTTTCCGTGCTTCTTTAGATAGCACGGAGCGACCCCTCGTCTGTGTGATGCTATTTCTTCTTCATGACTGGAGTTCAACAGCAACTCTCCTGAAGCCAACCTTTTTTGTCCAACCTGCTTCTAATGTGTCTCACTGATTCTAAGTACCACCAGGTTGCATCGTTTCATTCCCTTGGCAACTTGAATAGTTCTTTTGGTCTTTCACATTGTGTTAACATTCAGTGTACCTGTACCTGTCAGAAGAGGCATCGACCTCGTGACTTCCGAAGATGCTCGACTTTCGTCATGTTTCGTCATAACTCTTTTAAATGAAAACTTTTCAACTTTCAGGGCAGAGTTTAAATTATTTGTTTTGGTTAGCGTTATTTTAGCAAGTTTGTTTTATAGGAGTAGAGTTCGCCAATCCGATGCCCAACCCTCGTCCGGGTTTGGTAGCGATAATAACTGTGGAAGGGCTTCAAGCGGAGTCAAGAGTAAGTTACTTCGAGGAAATTATCGGATTTGAAAAGAACATTTATTCTACGATTAGATCATCAGTTGAATAAAGATTAGTATTTATCTTTTGTTTCTATTGTTTGGCTCATCTGTTATTGGTGTATTTCTTAGTCATATTTGATATCGGATTGTTTTACAAAATTTTTATGTAGCTGAATACTATTCATTGGACACTACCTGCAAATTTACCGAATTCGTCAACATTTATTAATGAACAAGGTCATGTAGACGTAGTTGTATCGTGTGGCAATACTACTATAACATCTAAACAACTGAATGATAGTAAAAATTCCAATTACAATGAATATGATGTAATCGAAGAGGAAATTATTGAACGTAGTCGTATAACTGAAATAACGACAGTACAAGTTCCACCACATTTGATGCCAGTTTTTATACCATCTGTAAGTATTGTCGACAATTTGTTTGAATCTTTTAGTTATATTTATATCCCTACAATGATTTTGGTGGGTCTATGTAAATATTGCACTGGTTTAATATATTAATTTTACTTATAGCCCGATCGCATATCATTGATAGATTTTACTCTGCTCCATACATATCTGGTATATAAATATTCGAACACTCTACTGAGGGCTATTTGATATGACTAAGTGTTGTTCGATGTTCAGTTTTGACGTAAGCTAACGGATTAATTAAATGAGAACACCGAGAATGTGATGGTGGACTTTATTAGTTAAAGCGAATCTAATATATATATATATATATATATATATATATATATATATATATATATATATATATATATATATATATCGCTTAGAAATGGAAGCCACATGTTCAACTGATAATCTATGTCTCATTAACTGATTAACTGCGTGTGTTTACCGTTTGACCGTTATTTGACTGACTTATTGTATCCATCTGATAATTCTATCCAGTCAGATTATTTACTCTGTAGTATATTGATTCAACATTTCATGTTTTTAAAACGATGTAATTTTATTACATTAATCCAAAAAAGTGCAATGAAGTATGAAAATAAGAGCTATTGTAAAAGTATAACCCGGACAGACAATGTTCTATTGTTTTATTTTAAAGAACATGTTCTTAGACTTAATCGCATTGGATTGCTTGAATACATTCTTGTTAGTGGGACATAGATGGAATTAAAGCATGACTTCGTTGCTGCGCGCTGATTGGCTGAATTCCTACCCCATCAGCGCCTGATCGAAGCTTGGAGAACAGGATAGAAAATTCTCGTATTATTAGCTGCATGCTGATTGGTCAAATCCAGTCCAGTCGATCACGTGAATTTTCTTCCAGAAGCTTTCTGATGTAAAGGCTATAAATAGACTGGCGTTGTATTTATCTTTGCCTTCTTGCCTTCTTTGCCTTGGCTTTCGCCATCACCTCCAGCTTCTTATTCCTTGCTATTTTGGAATATAATCTTCCTGTTCAACCGTGTTTTGATTTGGGTTACTTGTCCAGTGTTTTGTGTCATGAATACTAAGCAATAAGATTTAGCCAGGTAATATCTTAAGCAAGCGTTACAACAGTGGCGACGGAGAAAAAGGGAAAAAATTTCAAGATGCCTATTTCAGATGATCAGCTTAACCGAATACTACAACAACAGCAAGCACAATTAGATGCACAAATGCGGTTGTTGGAGACCCTAACTCAACAGCTCAACATCCAGTGTTCGAGTCCACATACTATTTTAAATACGTCTTGTGAAGCAGTGGCAAACAGCATACCAGAATTCGTCTATAATCCTGAATGTGGAACTACTTTTCTGACGTGGTTCAAACGTTGGGAAGATACATTTAGAATTGAATTCGGTAAACAAGATGATGCATGGATGACTCGATTGTTGCTGCGTAAGTTGGGAAGTAATGGGTATGCATGTTACGCTGACCACATATTACCGAAGTTACCTCGAGAGCTCAGTTTCCAGGAGACAGTAACTCAGCTGTTAGATATTTTCGGCGAATCATTATCATTGTTTAGTATTAGATATCACTGTCTAGATCTGGTGAAACACGAAGATGATGAATATGCGGTTCTTGCAGACGTCGTCAACAGAGAATGTGAACGGTTCAAGTTACGCTCGTTGACGGACGACCAGTTTAAATGCTTAATATTCATCAAAGCTCTTCAGTCACCGCAAGATGCTGAAATCAGAACTAGACTTTTGATTCGAATGGACCAAGACCCGAACGTTACACTCAAAACGTTGATAGATGAGTGTAAACGACTACAAAGTATCAAACACGACAACATTTTGATCGAACAGGTAAATCCCAATTTAACCAGCAGTAGTGTCAATGCTATTGCTAGGTTAAAAGTCCAGAAGCCGATAGCATCTCGTAACAAACCAACGACGGCATGTTGGTTATGTGGTGATTGGCACTACGTACGATTTTGTCCATTTAAAAAACATAAATGTCAGATGTGCTATAAACGTGGACATAAATAAGGCCATTGCCAACCAGATCGTACGTCTCAGCCCAAGAAGAAGCGCAAACGTACTCGACATGTGGTGAGATCAGCTGAGTCTAAATCACTTTCTCTCGTAGCTGCTTTTCAAACAGAATATGACGTTCGGAGAAAGTCTGTGACTATCCAGATGAGCGGTGCATCAGCTCGTTTTCAAATCGACACGGCATCAGATCTCACCTTAATGTCTAGAGAAACGTACAACTTGCTAGGAAAACCGCCAATGAAGCCATCTAAGAAAACAGCTAAAAGCGCTTCAGGTGGTGTGTTAAAACTGGTTGGTGAGATGCAGTGTGAATTTTCCTTCAACGGAAAAAAATGTACAGGAATATGCTATCTGACAGAACGGCCAAACCTTGATCTTCTTGGTCTAGATATGCTAGAAAAGCTGGGAATAATGGATGTACCCATTAACAGTGTCTGCATCATATCGTGTTCATCATTGGACACCCCGATACTTAAAAAGAAGACAGGTGAAAGATTACGTGAAAAACTGAAGGAAAAGTTTGCCTCTGTTTTTCAGAATAACCTTGGCCTCTGTACCAAGATGAAAGCTCACTTACCATTTAAATCAGATGCGAAACCTATTTTTCGTCCGAGACGTCCTGTACCATATGCCACTCTTGAGCTAGTCGATCAGGAACTTAATCGCTTACAACAGGCTGGGGTAATCCAACCAGTCAACTACTCTTCATGGGCCGCACCGATCGTAGTGATTAAGAAAGCTAATGGAACTATACGCATTTGTGCCGATTTCTCAACTGGTTTAAATGCTGCATTGGATGTGTATCAGTATCCGTTACCAGTTCCTGAAGATCTGTTTGCCAAGCTTAATGGTGGTACATGTTTCGCGAAAATAGACTTCTCCGATGCCTATCTACAAGTAGAAGTAGATGAAGATAGTAGAGAGCTCCTGACTATTAACACCCATCGAGGGCTATTTCAATACACTCGTCTACCATTTGGCATCAAGACCGCACCGGCTATCTTTCAGCAAATAATGGATACGATGCTAACAGGTATACCTGGGACAGCAGCTTATCTAGATGATATCATAGTTATGGGTTCAAGTGACAGCGAACTGTCAGATCGACTACATCAAGTACTTAACCGAGTGTTGGAGTATGGTTTCCAACTACGTGAAGAAAAATGTATCTTCTTCATGCATTCGATCAAATACCTTGGTTTCATCTTAGATAAGAACGGTCGCCGACCAGACCCAGCCAACATCGAAGCCATTCAGAAGATGCCTGCACCAACTGATGTCTCTTCATTAAGATCTTTCTTGGGGTTAATCAGTCATTACAGCGCATTCCTGCCTGAAATGCATCGAGTGAGAGGTCCCTTGAATGAAT
>OX103979.1:59271764-59363742 GCA_944470395.2 Schistosoma turkestanicum
ACAACATGCTAGGAAAACCGCCAATGAAGCCATCTAAGAAAACAGCTAAAAGCGCTTCAGGTGGTGTGTTAAAACTGGTTGGTGAGATGCAGTGTGAATTTTCCTTCAACGGAAAAAAATGTACAGGAATATGCTATCTGACAGAACGGCCAAACCTTGATCTTCTTGGTCTAGATATGCTAGAAAAGCTGGGAATAATGGATTTACCCATTAACAGTGTCTGCAGCGTATCGTGTTCATCAGTGGACACCCCGATACTTAAAAAGAAGACAGGTGAAAGATTACGTGAAAAACTGAAGGAAAAGTTTGCCTCTGTTTTTCAGAATAACCTTGGCCTCTGTACCAAGATGAAAGCTCACTTACCATTTAAATCAGATGCGAAACCTATTTTTCGTCCGAGACGTCCTGTACCATATGCCACTCTTGAGCTAGTCGATCAAGAACTTAATCGCTTACAACAGGCTGGGGTAATCCAACCAGTCAGCTACTCTTCATGGGCCGCACCGATCGTAGTGATTAAGAAAGCTAATGGAACTATACGCATTTGTGCCGATTTCTCAACTGGTTTAAATGCTGCATTGGATGTGTATCAGTATCCGTTACCAGTTCCTGAAGATCTGTTTGCCAAGCTTAATGGTGGTACATGTTTCGCGAAAATAGACTTCTCCGATGCCTATCTACAAGTAGAAGTAGATGAAGATAGTAGAGAGCTCCTGACTATTAACACCCATCGAGGTCTATTTCAATACACTCGTCTACCATTTGGCATCAAGACCGCACCGGCTATCTTTCAGCAAATAATGGATACGATGCTAACAGGTATACCTGGGACAGCAGCTTATCTAGATGATATCATAGTTATGGGTTCAAGTGACAGTGAACTGTCAGATCGACTACATCAAGTCCGTAACCGAGTGTTGGAGTATGGTTTCCAACTACGTGAAGAAAAATGTATCTTCTTCAAGCATTCGATCAAATACCTTGGTTTCATCTTAGATAAGAACGGTCGCCGACCAGACCCAGCCAACATCGAAGCCATTCAGAAGATGCCTGCACCAACTGATGTCTCTTCATTAAGATCTTTCTTGGGGTTGATCAGTCATTACAGCGCATTCCTGCCTGAAATGCATCGAGTGAGAGGTCCCTTGAATGAATTACTGATATGTTCGTCACTTAGTATGCTTGAGGCTATTACGAGTTTACCTTAGTCGATAAACGCGAACGAGACTTTTACCAGCTTCCAGGAAGGCTACCTTGAATCCAAACGGGAAAACAGAAGTCTTGGTAAGAGTAGAAAGTATATTCTACAAACACCCAGCAATCCAGTACAATCAAGCATACAACTCTCGTTTATTTATACAACATAACAACGTCCTTGAGACAGTTAAGAAAATAGCATACTAAAATACACAGCAGCCAATCACAGCCATTGATTTTCCTGGTGGGAATTGAAATCTCAAGGTCATTTGATCAGCCCATGCTGGCGAACGTGAAAACCGAAATACGGCATTATCAAGCGAATTTTGGGGATCTAACATCCCCAACACTCCTCCCCTTTTTAATAGCGTGTTCTCCTGTGGTTGACTTGCATCTTGACTATTGTTCGCCGCTGTCTGAGGGGATACCTTCGGGAACGAAGAACAGCTTGCTGCTGAGTTTCTTCTCGTGGCGGGGCTCTCGGTAGGTTGAAGGTATCAAGCAAGATGTCAAGGGGAAGGCTTTCTGCTCTTGATGGGCGATCTGGGGCTAGCCGTCTGCGTATCTGATTGCGATGACGTGACCATTTATCACCTCCTACCTCTACTTCGTACATAACTCGACCAACCCTTCTGACCACTCTCGCTTCTACCCAAGGACCATGGTTCGTTCTGTAGTCGCGGGCAAACACAGGGCATCCTACTTCGTAAGCGGATTGTCTTTGCTGCTTTGTCTTTACTGATGAGGGTGCATTAGTCGGATGCATCAGGCTGTGGATCGTTTTCAATCTTCTTCCCATCAGGATTTCAGCTGGGGACTTTTGCTCCGGTAACAATTCATTTGGTGTTGTCCGATAGACGTACAAGAAATTTTGTAACGTTTCGGCTGGCGTCCCCTCCCCTTTTGACTTGAGCAGTGCTCTTTTAAACGTATCCACAAACCTTTCCGCCTGCCCATTCGATTGCGGGTGGTATGGTGGCGAGCGTAAGTGTTTAATAGCTAGCCGTTGACAGAAATTCTGGAATTGGGAAGAGGTGAATTGAGAGCCATTGTCGGATACGATCACATCTGGTATGCCATTTCGTGAGAAAATTTCAGTTAGGAGCTGTATAGTCTTAGTTGTAGTGGGCGGCATAACGGGGCTGATTTCCGGCCATTTAGAAAAGGCGTCGACGACAATTAAATACATAGTTCCATTTATTGGGCCAGCGAAGTCGACATGTATCCTGGACCAAGGATGCTCAGGTTTGGGCCATGAAACCGGCGGAATTTTGGCATTCATCTTTGCCGCCTGCTGACACCGGATGCATTTTTCAACCAACGCTGTGACATGTTGATCCATGTGAGGCCAGTATGCATAACTCCTGGCTATGGACTTCATTCGTTTAATCCCAGGATGACCAAGATGGAACTGTCTCAGCACTTTTGCACGAAGGGATGCTGGAACCACTACTCTTTCACCAAACATGAGACAATCGTTCACGATGCATAGTGAATCCCGCCGCTGATACAGTTGTTTGATGTCACCTTCAAACTTTTTCGACGGCCAACCTTTAGTGACATATTTCATCGTCATCTTGATGATGGGGTCGTTTCTAGAAGCATTTTGTATGTCTGTTGCAGACACCGGTAATGCGCGAACTGCGGTTGTCAGATAACATTCTGCGTGGTCTTCTACTGACAGAGATGCGATCACCATGTTTTCCTCAGCCGCCACTTGATCATTAATGAGTCGTGACAAAGCGTCTGCTTGACCGAATTGTAGAGTGCGTCGATATTGGATTTCGAAATCATACCCCAAAAGTACCAAGGCCCATCGCTGAAGACGATTTGCAGAATGGGCTGGAATGCCAGACTTTGAACCAAATATTGCTAACAGAGGCTTGTGATCTGTGAGGAGCGTGAATCTCCGACCGTACAGAAACTTATGGAAACGGCGAACAGCAAACACAAGGGCAAGAGCTTCTTTCTCTATCTGGCTATACTTCTTTTCTGCTGGGGTCAGTGTACGGGATGCATGCATAACGGCTTTTTCTGACGCGTCTGGAAACTGATGTGAAATAACAGCACCTAGGCCATATGCTGAAGCGTCTGCTGCTACGATGATCGGCATGGATGGATCGTAGTGTGTTAATAACAATTCCGAGCTAATTATAGACTTGAGTTTACCAAAAGCCGCGTCACACTCTTTATTTCAGTTCCATGTGCTATGCTTCTGCAGTAGACAATTCAATGGAGCGCGAATATCATGCATCGAGGGAACAAAAGCTGAATAATAACTGATCAAACCGAGAAAAGATCGTAATTCGGAAACATTAGTGGGAGTAGGCATCAGTTTGATAGCTCGGATGTTTTCAGGATCCGGTCTGCGACCGTCGGCATCAAAGATAAATCCCAAATACTTTACCGACTGCAATAGAAACTGGCATTTTTCTGGGCGTAACCGGAAACCATTGTCACTGATGCGTTGTAGTACCAATGTCGTGCGTTCCCGTAGCTGTTCTAACGTCTTCGCAACAATCAAGATATCATCGAGATAAGCTGCAACCCCTGGGATATCTGACAGGATTGTATCCATTAGTTGTTGGAAGATAGACGGCGCAGTCTTAACTCCAAAAGGTAGACGGTTATACTGAAACAAACCGCGATGAGTGTTGATAGTAAGCAGCTCTTTAGATGCTTCATCGACTTCCACTTGCAAATAAGCATCAGCTAGGTCAAGCTTTGCGAAGAACTTTCCCCCATTCAGCATAGTGAACAGATCTGCCGGGACTGGCAGAGGATAATGATGCTGTTCTAGAGCTGCGTTGAGACCTGTAGAGAAGTCAGCACATATACGTATCGTGCCGTTGGCCTTCTTGATAACGACTATAGGTGCTGCCCAACTGGAGTAAGAAACGGGAGTAATAACTCCTTGTCGTTGAAGGCGATCCAGCTCTTCATCTACTGTTGCTAATGTAGCATACGGTACAGGTCTCTTTGGACGAAAAGCAGGCTTAGCCCCATGTTTCAACCGAAGTGTTGCTTTCATAGCAGTGCACCGACCTAATCCAGGTTCAAAAATGGTTGAAAACTCTGTCATCAGCTTCTTCGTATGCGCTTCTGGGTCATGTCGTTGTGATACCAGGCTGCATATGGTATTTAGCGGGACATCAGCCAATTTTAGCTGGTCGAACCAATCTAAACCAAGTAAATTTAGATCAGCTGGCGTTATATAGCATACCCCAGTAAACGACGAATCCCGGAAAGCAACTTTACATTCCAATTGTCCTAACAGACGAAGATAATTACCACATGCTGTGCGAGGCTTTTGTGTTGTGTGCTGCAGGCTTGGGCTGCCCAACTTGGTCCAATTTTTGCGTGAGAGGATAGTGACATCAGATGCAGTATCTATTTGCATTCTACACAAATAACCGTTAATATTAAGAGTAATAAATTTCCTCTCACCTGGTGATGAACTTTGGCAGGAAGATATTAGGCTCAATGCATTGGTACTGGATCTAGGAACAGGCTTCTTAGCACTTCTGGATCGCTTTGGCTTTTTCTGTAGGCAAAAGCCATCTTTATGACCGATGACTTTACACTTCCTGCATCTATGCTGCCTAAATGGACAGTTCCGTACATAGTGCCATGAACCGCAGTGCCAGCAAGCAGAAGGTGGATTCATTTTGGGTTTTTGGGCCGAATTGGAGCGGGGTGAACTGGGTGTAGCATGGGCAGACTTATAATGATTAGGTGGCTGCTGTACCAAATGAATTTCAGATCGGCTTGAACTACCACTCTGAACTATAGTCGAGTCTCGTTGTAGGTCAGTGAGACGTTGGTACTCATGAGCCATATCATTAAGCGTAAGCTTTGGATCTTGCTCCAACCGACTTAGTAGCCTTGTTCTAATGTCACTGAACTTACTCGACTGGAGGCTGCAGATGAGAATGAGGGCTTTGAACTGGTCTTCCGACAAAGACTTCAACCGAAAGCGTTCGCATTCACGGTTGACGATGCCCACGTGCGTAAGAAAATCATCATCTTCGTTCATAATAAGCTTCGAACATCGATAACGAGTATTAAATAGTGACGAGTTGTCTCCAAAGTGTTGGCTTAAAGTCTGAACAGTCTCAGAAAACGAACAATCTCGTGGGTTCAAATTCATTTGTTTTATTAACAGCTCCAACATACGTTCCTGGAACTGTTCATATCGTTTACCTTGACGTTCCAGTAAAGATTCTAACTGTTCAAGGTTAATTGACATTGTGAATTGTGAGCCCCGTCGCCACTGATATGTTCGTCACTTAGTATGCTTGAGGCTATTACGAGTTTACCTTAGTCGATAAACGCGAACGAGACTTTTACCAGCTTCCAGGAAGGCTGCCTTGAATCCAAACGGGAAAACAGAAGTCTTGGTAAGAGTAGAAAGTATATTCTACAAACACCCAGCAATCCAGTACAATCAAGCATACAACTCTCGTTTATTTATACAACATAACAACGTCCTTGAGACAGTTAAGAAAATAGCATACTAAAATACACAGCAGCCAATCACAGCCATTGATTTTCCTGGTGGGAATTGAAATCTCAAGGTCATTCGATCAGCCCCTGCTGGCGAACGTGAAAACCGAAATACGGCATTATCAAGCGAATTTTGGGGATCTAACATCCCCAACACTCCTCCCCTTTTTAATAGCGTGTTCTCCTGTGGTTGACTTGCATCTTGACTATTGTTCGCCGCTGTCTGAGGGGATACCTTCGGGAACGATGAACAGCTTGCTGCTGAGTTGGAGTTGGAGTTGGAGCAGTAATATCTCATGTGTTTCCGGATAAATCAGAGAAAACAATTGCCCATGCTTCCAGATCTCTCACCCCAGCCGAGCGAAATTACAGTCAAATTGAGAAAGAAGCTCTTGCAATTATTTTCGCTGCCAAAAGATTTCATAAAATTCTCTATGGTCGTAAGTTTACGCTACTGACAGATCACAAACCTTTGATTGCAATCTTTGGTTCTAAGAAAGGAATCCCCGTCTATACGGCTAATATATTACAGCGCTGGGCAACGATGCTCCTGAGTTATGATTTCAATATCAAGTGTCAGTCGACAAATACTATCGGTCAAGCGGACGCTCCCTCTCGATTAATTGGGGTTCAGCATCCTGAACCAGAGGACATAATCATTGCCTCAACAGCAGTAGACCCAGAAATAAGGAGTGTAGTAGCAGACGCCATTCGAAACACTCTAGTGTCGTCAGAGGAAGTCAGAGAAGAAACTCTTCGAGACCCACTTCTACAAGGAGTTAGAAAGTTCCACCTGGAAGGTTGGCCTTCGAAGATCAACTCTTCAGAGCTTCAACAGTTTTACCAGCGTAGACTCTCTCTTTCAATCATCGACGACTGCCTGCTGTTTGCCGAACGAGTCATAATTCCAGCGAAGCTACAACCAGCAGTGCTAAAACAGTTGCACGTGGGACATCCTGGAATAAATCGCATGAAAGCACTAGCACGAAGTTATGTATACTGGCCGCACTTAGACACCCAGCTAGAGCAGCTATTCCGTTCGTGTACCAAATGTGCATTAGCAACAAAAGCACCGCGCAAAGCAGAGTTGCAATCATGGCCAATACCACAGTCAACGTGGCTGCGTATACATTTGGACATTGCTGGCCGACGTCATGGACAAACTTACCTTCTGGTAGTTGATGCATACAGTAAGTGGCCAGAAATTCTCTTCATGAAACACCCAACTGCAAGCTGCACAGTCAGTAAATTACGTAAACTATTCAGCCGTTTCGGAGTCCCGGAATCGATAGTTACTGAGAACGGGACACAGTTTACGTCCGCAGTCTTCTCGCAATTTTGCCGGCAGAACGGAATCTATCACGTCCGAACACCTCCATCCCATCCGCAATCAAATGGTCAAGTAGAACGCTTTGTGAGCACATTTAAAAATGCTCTAGAAAAATCCAAAGGGGGGGACCACCAAGAGATCTTAGAGAGGTTCCTGCATATTTATCACTCTACACCGAACCCTCAGACGATTGGCGGAGTCTCACCTGCGGAAGCTCTACTTGGTAGAACACATTTTGATGTCATCCGTCCTACACCAGCTCTTGAGCCTCAGCGAAACCTGTCGATGGAGAAGCAGTTCAATCGACACCATGGGGCAAAAAGACCATCGTTCACAGTGGGCCAGAAAGTACTTGCTAGGGACTATCGTGGAAAACATCCTACATGGACAGCTGGTCGGATTTTAAAAAAGAAAGGGAATGTGACTTATGGGGTGTCAGCTGGCTCAGAAGTTTGGGTACGTCATGCTAACCAACTGAAAGCAACTTCGATAGCCAGCAACGGGACTCGGCACCGAATACCCCTTGACGTTCTGCTGGACACCTTCGAAATCAAAACGCCTGGAACACACAAGTCAGTTTCTGTGCAAGAAAAGAGTGACACAACTTCCTTATTGCCTAGAAGATGGACTAATCGAAAGTACAAGCCAGTTTCTCGGTTGCAGTTGGACCCTAGCACCAGATCCTACGAATCTTCTCAAAGGGGAGGTGTTGGTGTGACATAGATGGAATTAAAGCATGACTTCGTTGCTGCGCGCTGATTGGCTGAATTCCTACCCCATCAGCGCCTGATCGAAGCTTGGAGAACAGGATAGAAAATTCTCGTATTATTAGCTGCATGCTGATTGGTCAAATCCAGTCCAGTCGATCACGTGAATTTTCTTCCAGAAGCTTTCTGATGTAAATGCTATAGATAGACTTGCATTGTATTTATCTTTGCCTTCTTGCCTTCTTTGCCTTGGCTTTCGCCATCACCTCCAGCTTCTTATTCCTTGCTATTTTGGAATATAATCTTCCTGTTCAACCGTGTTTTGATTTGGGTTACTTGTCCAGTGTTTTGTGTTAAGAATACTAAGCAATAAGATTTAGCCAGGTAATATCTTAAGCAAGCGTTACAACAATTCTTATACTTGTAATCCTCATTTAAGGTAAGGTGATACCGTGTTACAACAGTTATTACTATTGCTACTACTGTTTTTATTATTATTATTATTATTTTTATTATTATTATTATTATTATACTGCTATCATATTTATATCGCTATTCATATGTAGTCATTAGAAGATGGATATTCACGTTTAACACATCGATCCATTTCATTGAGTGATTCACTTGTGAGAATTTGCAATCGAATTGTTACATTTCAAAGCAATAAATCCAATCCAACTGATAATGATGATGACAATTTCGAATTCAACGTACATTTATCTGAAATTTTATCACAAAGCATTAAACAACATAATCATCAACAATTAAAAAATAATCAGACAAAAAATAATGTCAAATTATCATCAATAACTGTTAATGGTAATGATCATTTAAAAGAGATTAATTTGGAGCTTTGCAATTGTGTGAATGCAACAATACCAAAGAAATCTGTAAATTACTACACTACATTAAAAAATATACCAAAACAAATAGATTTTAGAAAGGATTTAAATTTTAACATAACCGATGAAGAGGTGAATGACCATCTTCTTTTTTTTCTTCTACATTTTTGGTTTGTTTGTGTTTCCTATTTCCTATTTCAGAAATTACATATTAGCCAATAGTAACAATTCGAATTGTGCCGTTTTTTTTTTGTTTTTTTTTAATATTCTGGACTGAATTTTGATCAATCTTGAGTAGTAATAATAAAATAATGAAACTTTTTATCAAAATTGTCATACAACAAATATTATAACTTTTTAATATGCTTAATGGTTACAGGAACTTGGTAGATTGCTCATCAGAGTTTGAAGTTTAAGTTTAAACATCACGTGGGTCCAGCTGATGAAGACTGTGAAATAGAATGAAATGTGCTTCCTAAATTCCACTCATTGTTAAACGATAATTAATCTATTCCATTTATCTGGTACATGCATTAATTTTATGGACCGAATCTTATTTATTTAAGGGACTATCAAATACATGTGTTACAGAGATGAGTAAAAGAAGTATAAACACAATTTATGAGTAATAAAATATAGCTTTGAAAGGACTGGTACCACTTGTAGTTGCTTTAACTATTCAGTTTTCTTATTATTATTATTGTTATTTTTTCAAATCAGCTTTTATCTATATTCCAATGAAACATTGCGGAATGGCTAGGTATTACTGTAAACTGAAAACTAAGGAATAGCAGTACAGGTTGTTTAATATTAGTAATAATGGTATGTGACTTTTTAGCAATGGGCATTCACGATCTTACCAGAGGTATAACTCATGATGACCTGCAGGTCACATGGCTAGCGCTAAATTCTCACACTTCTAAATAATCACCCATTCCTATATGTATTTTATCTTTAACCAATTCACAGTCCGAAAACGCAAAACTGAAGTTAGTTAATTTTGACTACTTAAAGAATAAATTCAGTAGCCAAGCATCGGATTACGGTTATTCGATAGTGTTTATAACAAGTATTTGTGGAAAGTTTTCCATATATTTACATATAAAAACTTTAAATCCTGCAGCAAAAATTTTTGCAAATGATACATTTATTTATAATCTGATTTATGGAGTCTGGTGTGCTTATAGCGGTATGAGGGTGGATGTTACTTCCCGGCTGCCTATACCGGCATCATGACTTCCGAAAGAACTCGGCTTTCATCACGAGACATCAAAACTCTTTTAAATAAAGACCTCTTAACTCCCAGAGCATAGTTTAAATATTTTGAATTATTTCTTCTTGTTAGCTTTTTTAGCGCGTTAGTTTTTTGCGGGATGTGGTTCTGTTTATAGTTCTATCTTAATTTTACATCAGAGCATAGACTGAAATTATGGTAACTTAGAATTAACTTGTTATATATATCCTCAATGTATTATTAATAAGCAGATAGATTATATATATATATCCTGAGCTCTTGATTAACCCATCAACTACCGTTGTACGATTGATTATTTGTGATCTGTTGCTAGTTTATCATCTGCAGCCTCCCCGATTGAAAGCTTGTTTTTGTATCAGTTACTTTCGATTTATTGGTGTGATGTGGTGAACTATATTTGTGTATGAAGCACTTGTGTATGAAATAAGTGATTCGACTAGTGGACTTCTGGATTGAACGGAAGCAGGGTGAGGATTCTGGACCAATAGGGAAGTGGCTGTTGATAAGAGGTCATTAGCTCGTTCTCGTATTCTGATTGGTTTTCTTGTCACGTGATATTAGCAAAGGATTATAGACACAACACTCAGATCTATAAAACTGTATCCACAAGATTCTATTCGTAATAACATGCTGTTGCAAAATTGTTTGGACTTAGTGGTTTATGGTATATTATGTTTGGCAAATAAATAATTACATTGTTTGTTTTCGTGATTTTGTTTGAGTTATAGACTATTGTAAATGCTGTAACCCAACTATGCATATTACAGTGTTAAAAACGGTAAATCAAATGGAGTTCTTGTAAAAAAAACCCGTCTTAATTTGCTGTCCCATATTAAGCATAATTATTAGTCGATCATCAATGGTCGTTATTCTCTGCTGTATATGACATCGGTTCACTAATTTCCATTTATCTGTTTGCATGGTACATGATTCGTTGAATTCTACTATTTGGACCGTTAAAATTTATCTATAATAAGAAAAGCTATCCTAATTCCTCTAGCTGTTTACTTTTAAAATGTCACCATAAACCAACTATGGACATTTTCATTCACGTCAATAGTTCAGTTTCGATTGCAATTGATCGTCCGTTATTTCAGATTATGGATTGTAGGTGAATAAATGATCATCATGAAACTAATTGAATTTTTATTGTTTAGACCTTGATATATAATTTTTTTTATTTTCCAAATCATAACCCAAGTTATTAGAATGTAGTGTATAACCCCCACCCCCACTACATGTCTACGTAGCCTAGTGTATAAACGGGTATTGACTTTAGGCGAAGCGAGGTTGTTTTAAAAAAATAGATGAACATTTTTACTGTTTTTAATTTGTCTTTTTAACATTTTGTTTTATTACGCTTTTGTAATTCAATTTATATTTCGTTTAATTATTAGGATATTTGTTTATTTGATGCATATTGTACGCTAAATGATCAGCTAACAATGCCTCTGTCAAATGATACGATAACAACATTGAATTTAATAAATCTATTGAAATGTCCAAATTTACTACAACATTTAAATCTTGTTCATCAAACAATTCGTCGCAAATTAGCTATCAAGAATATTCAAAATAATTTAGCTAATTATCAGTTACAACTTTCTAATGAATATACAGGACGTTTGAATGTTTTAAAAGAGCTTGGATTCATTGACTCGACTACACAAAGCTATTGTCTTAGTTTTAAAGGTAAGAAGAAATTTATAGTACCCTAAACAATCATGATTTAGTTGACAGGGTTTTGTGGAGTTAAGTTGAATTTGTAGATTGCATTGGTCACAGATTAATCTCAGTTGATGTACTTTCAGAAGGGAGATAGCACTAAACAGCTTTTTCGTCCTAGTATGTAAATCGTCATTGATGAGCGGCCACGACCCTATCTGTGACTGAAATCAAGAGCTTGAGACTGCACTGTGAACACTTGATCATTAAAATCACTGGGTTCGTCCATTGGTACAATTTCAACTAAAATCAGTTTACGATAATAGCACCAGTATTTAGTGATGATTTTTTGCCTACCAATATATCTGAAGGATATCTTAATAGAACTTCATGAACATTTTCGAGGGATTTAATCGAAGAATTCGTACGTTCCTTTCGTCCTAGATTGATAGATATTTGATTTTAATTGATATTTTAAATGAGATCTTACTGTAACAAATGTGAATAATACTTGATTAATAATTCGTAAAAAAATAATTATATTTAAATTATTTTTACAAATAAATTAATTACACTAAAAATGATATTTAATTTTTGAAGGTTTGATCTAATTACATTTTATTTTGTCGCAAAATGGTACTCTATTTGTTAACAGACAAAAGTAGTCTAATTTTATGATCAATTGGTTTTAAGAATCCTATATTGTTATATGAGGAAAGTCATATTTACGTCTGAGTGATGGGTGCCAGATGTTTAACAGTTGTTCATTTGGATTTCTGTACACTGAAATATTTGTTTCTGCTAAATTAGAATAATAAATTTCCGACATTTTCCAATCAGTGAACTTTAAATCCAATTCATACTTCACTGTTTTCCTGTTCACTCAGTTTGTCCATCTTTCTTTCAAGTAAAAAGACTTATAATATCTCTATGGTTTCATTCTCAAGGCGTTGTATTTTTCGCTCTCGAGCAACATATATGGATGACGCGAGATTCTAGATTCGTAACATAGGAACATTGTTGTACTATACAACACAAGGTTCGAACATCAAAAGCTTCAACATGTACTTTAGAATGGGGTCTCAGGAGATCAGGAATATCGTTCCATGAACTAGAAACGTTTGAATCAGCGATGCAAGTTGGCAAACGAATGAAAGAACGGTTGGTACTGGAGATAAGAGAGTTATTAAGAAGTGTAGGAAGGATTTTTTTGTGACCGATTTGGTCTCGTGTGCTGTTATAGGAATAAGGGTGGATGTAACTTCTCGGCTGCCTACACCGTGAGTGTTTCTTGAGGAATCTGAAAAGGAAGTTAGATTACTGTCGGTCTTAGAGACCTGGGAGCGTAACCGCAGAGCCCAAGGTACAACTGCTTGAAGCTGATTACGCACGGTCTTTTTGTGAGAAGTTTTAAGTGTTAGCTCCGCTCTTGTTTAAAAGGCCTTACCGCCAGATACGGAAGTTCTTGAGGTAAGTTGTGAAATTTTTTGGGTTGACCTTTTGTAACCCTTCGTTCCTTTCTTGTGAGAAGACAGAATCTCTGCAGATGTTGGTTGTCCAAGTTAAACACCTTACTGCTGTCATACCGCTCTACAGTCAGCAGTACGACTTTTCTCTCCGAAGAGTCGATGCTTTTAGTCTTACCATTCTCCAATTGGCTTACCTAGAATGGTAGAACCTAAAGGAACGCATGTTCCAGCCAATATAGCTCGGTAGGTCATCACGATATGCAAGCCGGACCACCACTATGGAATTTGGACTGATAATTGCGTCTCTGTTCTAATGTTGTATGGCAATCTGAACTTGTGTATGTACATACGAATTTCTACGTTGTAATTAACTGACTGAATCTTGATGTCCGTCATTTTTAAATTGAACAGATTTCCACCAACCAACTACATATACAGGGAATTTTTAAATGCTTCACAGTTATCTTAAAATTATTACTGAATACAACTACTCCAGTATGATTATCATAACGTTTAACCGCAATATCGACTATTGTTGGTGGCTAATGTCAGAAGCTTATGCTTCATAATGCTATTCATAATAAAATATTATTGACTCTATGCATTGATACTAGTTTTCAAAACAACGTGGTTCAGTGTACATTCATTGTTATAAACGATTTTGCTTCGAATTGCATTATATATATATTATCAATTTAATTGCAAACATGGTTTTGACTTCATGAACATGATGTAGTGCCTCCACATTTATTTGCATCCGCTTACATTTAATTTGCTTAAGCCCTTTCGATTTCGCGTAGCAACAACTTGTATGTACCATTGGCTTTTATAATTGTGTGGTTTGTATGAGCTGGTATGACTGAGCATTGCTTAACGCCTACGCGCATATGCATCCTATTCGCTTTAATATTAATCTCTTAAATACCCCTATGAACTCACATGACTTGTCTCGCTTGCTTTTGACTTTGTCAGTCATTCGTCGCTTTTGTTCATGTCTGTGCATGCCTATTTCGCTTGTCATATGTCTGTCTTATTTTTGTCTGACTATATATTCTTAGTCATGCTCTATCTCTTTGAGTTGGCTCACTAGCCTTCTCCAAATCGCATACTTCTCCCGTTCGTCCGCATTGTAATCCAAGAAATTGGCTCAAAGCCTTCTCCAGTTCACGTTGCTTCATTCGTTTTATTCACTGCTTCTCCGCTGCGCTTTGTGGTGTGTCCCGAATAAACGTATTCATCACTACGAATTCATCTTCTGATTTATAAACCGTCAGACGCTATTGGTAACGAGTTAATTACCGAGCTTAAGAACACGCAGTAAATCGACACACTACAAAATGGTGAGCCCGACGTCAAAAAATTGGCCATCACACAAAATGGTGAGCCCGCCGTTGAATCTAACGTACTCATCACATCGGGCTCACCAATTTGTAGTGTGCAGATTTCGAGGTGTTCTTAAGTTTCGTATTAAGCTCGTTCAGACTATCGTTACTAAATGACGTCTGACGGTTAATAAATCAGAAGATGAATTCGAAGTATCGTATACGTTTATTGTGGCACACCACAAATGAGGATAGCAGAACACAGACTAGCGAGCGAATATGCGAATGAATTAATAAGATTAAAATGTTCGTATATATACAAAGGAAAATGTCTGAGTCATCGTGGTATTTAAGAAATTAATATTAAAGCGAATAGAATGCATATGCGCGTAGGCGTTAAGCAATGCTCAGTCATACAAGCTCATACAAACTACACAATTATAAAAGCCAATGGTACATACACGTTGTTGCTACGCAAATGGCTTGGTTAAAGAAATTAATCGAAAGGGCTCAAGCAAATTAAATGTAAGCGGATGCAAATAAATGTGGAGGCACTACAATGACACTAGGCTCAACTTGTACAAATAATTACAGAGGAGGAAAAAAACCATATCTTGTGTTTTTAAATGGTCGTCAATTTATTAGTGTTGTTTTTATTAGTTTTTCAGCTAGTTGATTTCTTACCGGATGGATTCACTAACCTCTCAAGCCCAACCCTTCTCCTCCTCCTACTTTATCTAAACTTGAGACCGGCAGTGATTCCAGTTTTTTGTTATTTCAATAATTGGTTTTTTTTGCATACAGATTTTAGATATTGTTTTATTACTATTAATTAATAATAGTTGTATTAGTACTAAGCGCATTGGTTAGTTTTTATTTATCTGAAACAACGCAATTGTTTTATTCTGTTCGTATGTTTTTTTTTCTAGGTTTCTTCGCAAGCGAATTAATGACCAAAGAAGTTTTATTGACACAACTCTTACTCGATAATCTTATTGACAATCTATTAGCGCCTGACATTGCAGCTGTTCTCTCAGCATTTGCCAGTGAACTTAGAGCACAAGATATTACTGGCGAAGGAGCAAGTAGTTGTTATCTTCAAGTATTAATTGATTCAATAAATTGTAATACTACGACTACTACTAATTTTAAATGTCATGAAGATTTAAAACATATTCCGCGTCATTTACTGCCTGTATTCAAAACTATTTTAACCCGTGCCTATGAAGTAAGTTAACTGTATAAATTATACAATCCAATAAAAATGATCAATCATTTGATGAATTAAAAGTATTACATTGATCTACTATAACATAATTAATGAAGCATAAAACTGCTTCAGGATCAGACACAAATGAAAAGGAAATTTTAGACACGTCCGATAATTTCTGGTTTTGGTGGGTAAAATTTGAACTAATCTAAAGCGAAAAGAGGAAACAGACTGTGAAGGATAAACCTTTTACCTCTAATATCTTTAATCCGTTGGTTACAATCATCTCTCAGGCCCTTGTCAGGTAATCCACATTGACTAAGACAACACAGTCCAACAACTAAGGACTTTATCAACTGATGCTATGCTTTGGTTTAAGCACCTTTAATTTTCTTCCAACCAATTTGCACTTTAGCAAATATTATCGAATAGTAAAAAAAAATCATGATGTGAATTAAAAACATATAAAACGGTATTGTAGCTTATCAAATAAATAGTTGAAGACACTTAGCACAATCTGCAGTAGTGTTTATTTGTTGCAGATTGTAATCTGTTTCTATTTAAACATTTTTTAATTTTTTTTTCTCTCTCTCTCTGTCTCTATAAATAAAATGCAAAAATAAATTATCTTCTAGTTGGAAAAGTTACAACGACTTCATCATTTAACTGACCCATATTTGGAAAGTCGATTAAATCTACAAATAGTTCAATCAGTCCATAAATGGGCTAATGGTTATTCATTTCCAGCAACATTATCAACATGTGATCTACCAGAAGGTTTATTGATTAAAAGCTTATTACAGTTGGATGAATTAATTCGTTGTATCTGTGGTGTATGTCGTCAATTCGGTAATCATGCTTTAGGCTTAAAAATAAATGAAGCTAGAAGTTTAATTCGTCGTGATATTGTATGTTCACCAAGTTTGTATGTTTTACAAGATACAGAAAATTGCTTAAGATAATTGAATGGTATACAATTTTTCGCCCTATCTGCACTCAAAACTTCATTGAAATTTCTCTGTCCGGTAATATTTTCCTAAATTTCATTTATTATTATTATTTTGTTTTATCCTATAAGATTATTTATCATTGTTATAATCACTCTCTTCTAAACGATACAATCATCATTTTTCATCAATTTATATTTACTAAATACTTAAGATTAATTATCTTTATACTGTATTTTGAAGGGGTGATTGAAAGACAACACAGATAGATAGATGCACAGCCAAATTCATTAGTTAATCAGAAAAGTGAAACATTTTATTCATCCTTAGTTTGTCATGTATTATTTATAATATCATGAATCAATCAAGCATCTTAGGACAATGAAGTTAATTAGCTTTAAATATTCAATCTTCTTTCTATGTGTGCGTTAGACATACAAATTGATTATAATCTTACTGCTGTGTTATCAATAATCGGTTATAGTTTATCATGTCTAGGGAATTGAATGCTCAATCTGAAATTTGCTATCCTTTTTTTTTTATTTTGATTTGTAATTTGTATCATCTTGCTTTCATTACATTAAAATTACTGTGTACGTTCCAATAAATGAATATGTTACAAAGCATGCACTGGTTTAATTAGGACAAACGGGAATTCAGACAATGAAATTGATGAGGCAGTATAGGTTAGCAAAAAAAATTCAACATTCTTATTTTGTTCACCGTAGTAATCATCGATTTGTTGCATTAAATAATGTGATTGTGTTCAAAAGTCATGAATTGACTCCCTATATATTATATAATGTTACTAAGAACGACTACACTTGTCAAACTTGTACTGGTTTGAAATTTTCGTAAGTTATTTAAAGCAGTTTGTTGTGTCTTAGTAATGAATCCTGATCATTACGGAAAGTGGTGATCCTTACTGAATAATTGGCTAACAAGTTTTCAATTCCCTATGAGAATATTAAAAATATAGCATCTACCTCAGATTTTTTAAGTAAACTAAGCACGAGGTTACGCTCCGATCCATATAACGTAAACTTTCACCGCTTGTCACAAGTAAATTTAAATTGTGCACAAATATACAGCTATAAAACCTTATGTCAACATCGCCCATTTAAACCTCATACACACCCTCACGTAGTATGTTTGAATTTATTAGAATAGACACTTAAACTAGGACGGATGAAATGCCATATCATAACCAATCTTAAGGCGACGAGACCAATTATTGTGTAGGGTTATCTGTCCGTTTCTGAATGTTCAATAGGCATACAGTATTAAACATTTCCGAGCCTTTTTTCTGTCCATTTAGTCAGTAAGTTCTCTGTGTAGTGTGTGGTTTTTGCAGGAGGTTTCATATGAAGTATCCGAAATATCTGTCTGCAATGAACACGTTGGAGTGGAGCATCTCAACATTCTGCATGAAAACAACGAACTCTGGAATTTAGGGATCGAAATGAGATTTCCCGTGACAGTTACACTTTTATGTGCAGCACGCAATAATTGAATGGACAGATGGTTGATACTAAAAACATATTGAACACTGAAAAACGTATATATAACTCCCATATTAGTATTCATACAATTCAAACAAAACACTATTATCATTATGGGCGCTAACATCGGGAAGAAAACTTGAGCTTTTTGTTCTTTATTTCAAGAATAATTCGTAGTAAAAGGCCAGCGCAAATAGTGTTTATAAATAACCATTAGCATAATAATCCCACATTGATAAGCACATGTTTCCAGCAACTCTACACACTTGAAGAAAACAAGAACAAAGATTTGAGAAAAATAACACGAATTCATCTTAGTCCATTTAGTTCTCAACAGCTGCTTACAACTTGTAATAACTACAATCGTAATTACAAATTAGATTTAGTCTACCTACTTGAAAGGTCTAGTTGTAAGGTGGCATGATCATACAGTATAGTATAGCAAACATTTAAGTGATTTTAGTAGATTGAATGAAAGTTTGTAAATGAATATCTTATACGGAAGAATATCCTACAACACTGGTTATGATAAAAATCTAAAGGTCTAGAAACAAGTGGTTACGTAATGGTAATAAGTAAGAATAAAATTAGTAAAGCTCAGTTAGTTCAAGTAGAATTACACATTTATAAAGCAGTCAAAATAAAGAAATAATCATGCAGTTAGTTGAAAGAGCTGATCAAAATCTAATGACGTAATGAAGGAATATATATCATCAAGGTGAAGGAAGATTAACAACTATCTTTTTGAACAGAAGTCAGGTTTCAGAAGACTGGATTTTGGCTGTTTGTTAATCACCTTGAAGGATTGCAAAGTATCAACCTGTATCCAATAAATATCTGGTGATTACACCGTTTAAAGTAGATCTTTCTTTTATTTCGAAGGCTTTTAGTGACATGTTCTGTCTCGTCAACGTAGCTGTTTTGGCAGGTACATGTAAATTTATAGATCCAGTTGGCAAAAAATGAAAGGGTTGCGCGTCAACTTTTGATTGGGTCACTAAACATGTTTGGTACAGTATTATCAGTTTTGCTGTCATGTAGATCATGGCTGATGCAGTGTTAAGCATTCTGTTGACTGTGCTTGCAACACCACCTTTGAATTATGGATTTTTGTTGACTACAGTCATACCTGACTTGTTTTCTGTAGATTGTTAAACTTGTCAATAAATTTCTGTGGGAGGCAGTAGCCTGTGAGGCATTTTTGAAGTCTCTTAATTTTATTACCATTTGATCGAAGTTACTTTCCTACTCTATAAATGACAATAAAAAGTATTGAATTGCAGGTGAAGAGCATTCCAAACACTTTTCCGGTAAGTTGAATTTTCCCACCTGTCGTCCGTTGTATGGCAATATTAAGAAGGTGATAAATATCGTTCTTTCTATATACAATGATAGCAACGCCTTTGAAAGAGCCAGAAAATAGCTTACTAAAAGAATCCATCAACCAATGACAGTCAAGGATTTTCTGAGAGGAAAATGTAAGTCGAAGGTCAACTGGCACAAAAACGTGGGAATTAGGGACCTTTCCAAGTGAGTTCTGGAGATCTAACGTACCCGACAAACATTCATACGATTAAGTCTGTCAGCGGATCAGAGTGAATCTCTTGATATATATGCCGCTTATCTCTGACAGATCCGTTGTGTCTTATTGCTAGCCAGCTTGCGACTTTGTGATGTGGTGAGTCAATCGTTGACAGGATAGGTCTAAGGTGGACGTTATTACGTAACCGCCTGTTTCTAGACCTTTAGATTTTTATCATTACCAATGTTGTAGAATGTTCTTCCGTGTAAGATGTTTGTTTACAATCTTTCATTCAATCTACTAAAAACACTTGAACTTTTCTATACTATATTGATGTATGATCATGCCACCTTACAACTAGACCTTTCAAGTAGGTAGACTAAATCTAATTTGTAATTACGATTTTAATTATTACAAGTTGTAAGCAGCTGTTGAGAACTAAATGGACTAAGATGGATTCGTGTTATTTTTCTCAAATCTTTGTTCTTGCTCTCTTCAAGATGATAAAGGGAACTATGAGTATGAAAAGTCCTCATGCTTCAACTATCCACTAAACAATGTTTTGTCGACAAAATCGCTCATAATACCGCTAACGAATGGGTGAATTGTGAACATTCATTTTGAATGGTCATTTTTGATAAAATGACTTTGAGCTCTCGTTGTCTTGCTAAAAATTGTTATCAATAATTAAAAAACAAAGGAAATAGCAAAAACATCATTTATTGACACGATCTGTTTGAATAACAACCATCTAGACTTCTTGATATTGTCGAGTTTTCTAGTGTGAAATTGTCTGTCGAGAAAGTAAGGCTATTTGTACGCTGACTTGATTAGATAGAGCAAGCTTTCGTACAGATATACTTCGAAATGATATGCAGACTAATTGCAGTTAGCAATGACATACTATTGTTCGGGAAAATTCATTGCAATTTCAAACAATTTAAAGATTAAGAAAAAACTATAAGCGTTATCGGTCTGTAGACAAAATCTAGAAACAACAAAAGATAAGTTTCACAGTGCATAGAATGGTGATTTGTTTAAGTGCAGTTGATTTAATTAAGAAAAAGCGTCTTAAATTTAAAACCACTAGAAAAAATCATTTAACAAATAGTCTGTCAATACAGTTATTGTGGAAATAAAATTTCCAATATGAATATGCTTGTGCCAGAAATAGAGCGATTTTGCAAAGCTTAGATTTTGTTTTAAAACAATATTGACAAGTGTCCTTTATTTCTTAATGGAATATTCTTTTTTTTCTCTGAAGTCTATCAGTTTTTTCTCATTGATTGCATAATCCCTGCTGTGTTTATGACGGCGGTCCAGTTATGTAGAATAATCGTGTTAAAGTACTAACAGTACTTGTCATTTGTTTCATATTATTCGTTTCAACTTGACCTGTATTCGATCGATATTGATAGGCTACTACACGGGCAACTACAGTAAGAAGAGTCATAATATCTGAATGATTTCCTTTTTTTATATCGGATTCAAGTACATTACATAATTCTTGAATAAACCAACTGCCGGAAGAGGAGTTACGCCATGCAAAAAAACCTAAAATACCAAAACACAAGGTTTATTTTTTGGATTATTTTAATTATTTCAGAAAAAATTGAATAAAAACTACCATGTTTTTATAACTGAATTATTAAATATACTTAACTTCAGGTATACTATTTGAACAACAACTGTAGAAAAAAAGAGAGATGATGGTTTAATGTAGATGTAATAATAATGATTAATAGATTAATTGAATGAAACTTATGATTTCAAGATTTTTAAGTTTTAGAGAGCATACACACAACCTATAACACAGATAATCGAGGCGGTCCTGTGGTCGAACTGTAGGTGTGCATCGTCTTTGCGCAAAGTAGATAAACTATCTTCCTAGTATCTCATCGGTTTCTAGTGGTTTCTCAGTTATTAATAATTTTTGCAATAAAATTATGCTAAATATTTATAAATCATTCATTTATTATTTGTTCATACTTTGAATGAAATCTTACATTATTATTCAAAGTAAAAACAGGTATTAAAGTGAGACAAAGTATACTTCAATCATTTAAAAGATAATGAACTAGAGTGTTAGCGAAAAAATCAAATGACACCTTGTTCTTAAGCAAACGTCGAAAAATTTTAAAAACTAAAGGTGGATAATCCAAGTACATGAATACAAATAATTGCAAGTAGAAATAAGCCATACTAATAATATAGCTTAATTATAGGTTGTGGTGATATTAATAAATAATAAAGTTTAGATTATAGCCAATAAATTAATAATAGCGTTTGCTTATGAGGTAATGAGCTATTCTTTTGATTTCCGTCGAAAGTATCTGATATAACCCAAAGAAATAGATAAAAGTGACTTCATGTAACATGTACAACTGAAATCATAACAGATGTAATAATTATTAACACAAAACGTAAACCAAACTTCTTGAAAAGAAATATTTAGTAAAAATGGATTACCGTTATTGGTAAAGTCTAAAGGAAGCATCAATCTTGGGACTCAGTTGACTGTACCTGGATCCTTATGTTAATATCCAAACCGGGACTTGAACCCGGTAGCTTTCGCTGCAAATCTTAACAGACAATGCCATTGGGCTATGTAGCCACTAAAATATCCATTCCTGTTACAAAGTAAGCTGTTTTTAACAAGTTTCCGATATAAAAAAATATTAATTAGGTAAAGTATGAGAATTAAAGGAAGACTAACGAACAAATTACCTGGCACTGTGGAATATGCAACTAATATATCTGCTTCTATCGGTAACTTGTGCACAATTAAATCTTCACCAGCATCTGTTACCATTGTGGAAACACCTTTGTCAAAGGCAGCACCTCGACATGCCTTAAAAGAAAATAACGTATAAATATTTGAAAATATCAATACACTAATTTAAGAGAACTAAAACCTTTTATTTATGCTAACACATTGTCATTCATTATAAAACAAAACAAATCGTAGTATACATATATTCCTTATACAAGAAGTATTATCATGTAGAGTAGAAAATTTTCAGCAAGATGTACGACAATTGAGAGGTGTTATGCTCTTACGACCAGATATCTTCTAATATGTTTTTCAATAAACGCAGCACATTTATACAATGAACTTAATAATCACAAATCAAATGATTCGAATATTTTAAATGACAGCAGATCAGTGTGACTGTCATCAATTAATGATAATAGAATGGAATAAAAAGGTGACGTTATTTGAGGTTCAGATTTTTGTGTCGATTCGGTATGAACTCAGTCAATATGGACAGACGGGAACTCCCATTCAGTGTGACAATAACTCTATAAATTGTTTTCCTAAATATGGTAAAATTAAATATGCGCAAAATTCAGGGTATTTTGGTCAAATTATGACTTAGTTCTGGGGGGGGGATTTTCGCAATGTCATGTTCCTAGTGAGTGAATAAATCTTCATTGTAACAGACTTTGTGTTTTTACTTTGAGTCGTGCGAATTACAATGGTCTTCGTTGCCGAATGTAAACATTAAAACCTCGAACACTACATATATTGTCAGGTTGTTGTTGTTATTGTTTATTCAGTCACGTATAACATTGGAAGAAAAAAATCACCGAAAAGATAATTACGACTATGTGAGAGTACTGACTAGACTAAGCTAGCTGTTAAAGCACTAAACTACATTGACGAAGCAAGAAGTTTGGACGAATCATTTACTTTTCTCAATTAAACTACACTATTAACAGTTACGTTTATGTATACATGCTAGTTTAAAGTATTCTTTTGATTTTCTTCGGTTATCTAACATCACATAAAATCGAATTGTGATGAGGAACCATTGAACTTAAAACAGTGGAATTGAAAACTTACTCGATAGAATTCAATCAATAGAATAGTGAAAACGTTATACAGTGTGTATGACATTAACTTCGAATCAATGATAGCATTGAAAACTTGAAGGTTTATTGGATATGAAAAATGGTGTTTAAAAAAAAGAAAAGAAATGTTTCAGTTTTATCGGTGGATTCGATTATAAACACTTTATGGTGGAATGATAAGGACTCATTGAAAGATAAATGATTAAATTTTAATGTACTTTAACTTCTTTAGTAGATTTTAGTTGAAATACCTTCATTTGATTTATTTAATGAGATTTTATTTGTTCTGTCGAAATGATTATTTTATTTATTTTTATTTATTGTTTCCAATGAACTGAATGACACATTAATTACTAATTACATAATAGGTTTTGTGATTTATTAACTTGTTAATAAATATAGGAATGTGACACATCAGCATATATATATATATATATATTCTTTTAAGGTATATTTATGCAATGATTTATATCATAGTATTTTAATGTCTTGAGGTTTTCCAATAGAAAAGTAAAAGGAATACACAGAAAGTACTAAACATACTGTACATAAATAAACATAATTTTTATGTAAGTTCAGAAATTAGAGTTTGTATATTCATGAGATATAAGTTAGAGAATGAAATTAAGAGACAAATAGCTTGAAATAAAGCAATGAGGAACGATGAAGAAAATGGAAACAGTGATACTACGGTAAATTTATCAGTAGAGAAAAACCGATACGATATACAAATGCAAAAGTATAAACTAATAGAATGATTATTTTATTAATAACAACAGAAATCGGATGAGTTTGTGGAATTAATTTTGAATTATTTAACCTGCAGGTTCTGATGCTCAGTTTTGATTTCCGTTAAAAATTGCAATCGATTACACCTTACTCTAAACACACGGCTCACACCGTTGTGGACTTACCTGTCTGGTCACTCTTACTTTTGTTTCTAACTAACTCGTGCATTGGGTATGAAGCCAAAATTAAATGTCAAGTGCTAGAGACTTTTAAACTTAGGAAGATATAATTTAGTTAGAACTTTGATGTCTGAACTAGTGGACCACAGCTGCATAATGAGGTTGTAGGAGATAAGATCTGTTCGATGAATATGCAACAACTGAAGATCAAATTTTTGCAGAGACTTAGGGAAAACCCTTACAAATTTGATCGAATGTTGAGGGTTGTTTATAAAGACATTTCAATGAAAACTTTCAGTTAGTCCAAGCGTTTTCATTATCCGAATGATTTACAGTGAAATGAATTCGGAGTTGTCCAGGTATTCAACTCTGGCTGAAGATGAAAGTGTGAGGCAGTTGTAAAGCTTAAGTTTTGAGAACCTTGTGGATAAAAGTGACAAGTGTTTGGCCGAAAACAGGGGATATGTTGAAAGGGGGAACAGGTTTATGTACTTTACATTTTGCGAAACAAGTTTTTATGGTCTCAGTTCGAGTACTTACTGAACAGATTATCTGTGCTAAAGTATCAAATTTATTGGGAGAAAAAAAGGAATCCCAAATGCAATGACTAGAAAATTTGAGAAAAGGAAAAATGCAGTTAGTGTTAAACTTTTAATCCAACTAACTTGGAAAAAGAATAATTTCGGTTTTCCAATCAAAGAAGGACATCGATCACCACGAAAAAAAGCCAAAATATAACTGGTTAAAACTTCTCCATCATTTGCATATACTACATTATTGTCTCCATGTGTTAACATGACAAAAATAAAACTATCATATGATGAATGATCAGTTTGAGAGGCTAAAAAAGAATAAGATTGAGAAAATTATCAAGAATAAGGTTGCTTTTGTAAAAACGTTGGGTAAAAATGTTTCCATAAAATAATTGAGAAAACTGTTTAAAATATCAAGACCATTCTAACCAGTGAAAACAAAAATGGAACTATAGAATAGTTAAAGAGTTTTGTTCAGTCCGAACCAAGTATCTTCGGTTCTCGAGTTGAACTCTCAACCTTCAAATCATTCAGTTGGCAATCCTTAGTGGGGCCGCAAGTGTGTAATGCTGAGTCTCGTATTAGAAATAAATAGCAATTTATTGGTATCTTAACTGACTCCACAAAACATGAGTTATTTTCAACAGAAATCAACCATTTTAATCAAATGCAAAGAGGCTTATTATTTGTAAAGTGTATTTTCATGTTTCACAATTGGAATTTCTCAAATCTTTGAGAAAACGAACTAATTAATCTATAGTCCCTTATAGAATCTACAGAATAAATGCTTGTGTTCAATAGAGGACAAAGTAAATACACTAATATATTGCCGCTAATTAATTTAAGCCGGTATAACAAATAACTGACACAAAATCTTTCATATAGGAAGAGTTCACGAAATACAAGGAATATTTTAGTCCATTGTTGTTAAATGAAATGTATTGGAAAAGAATAAGTTAAGAACAGACATAGAGAGAATTCATTATCTCAATTAAAGTAAAAATGTGCTCAGATAAACAATGTATGTGCTTAAATCCCACATCCTGGAATAATTACAAAAAGTACTATTATTATTATTATTATTATCATTATCATTAATCCATCTTTCATACAATGAACTACTTTTGTATCATTGAAACTATTGGGAACAACTGATGCATAAATATGAATTGAATAGTTGGTATTACATTTTATACTCTATCCACTTTTCTAACTAGTATTATTATTGAATTGACTAATTTGATGTAGAAAATGAGATGGAAGTTTTCTACACTAAGTTGTTTAATAAGTAAAAAAAGATAAGCTAGTCTGTCATAAATAATTATCGGGTAGACACTAAAATAGATAATAATATTCAGACAAACACGTTTAAATACTGTTAAAGAGAAATCGTATCAACTAATGTAATGTGTCTACTACTTTAGCTTAACTAAATCTGAAACAACAAATTAACTAACATAAGGAAAACGTAAAATTCAAAATCATGTTTTAATGAGAAACATATTTAATATAATAGATCAGTCGGTCAGTTACAACGTAGAACTTTGTAAGTACGTAAATAAGTTCAAGTTGCCATACCACATAAGCACAGAGACACAACTGTCAGTTCAAATCCCATAGTGGTAGCGATAGTAGAAGTATTACTGGTGATGGAGAAGATTAGAGTTCCAAGATATGATTTGAGATAAATCTAAAAAGCGAAAGACAGAGGTAATGAAGAATTCACAAGATTAGAATTCGAGAGAACACAAAGAATGGGTGCACCTGCACCATTGCAAACGGTTTTGAGCCATGTCGTTCAAGGTCTGTAATCATCGGTTACTATCGTCTGGCGGACCCCAACCAGGTAGTCTACAACTACCAACATGACTCAGTCCACTTGTCAGTAATTTCATGAATTTGTGCCATGTTTTGGTTTGGCCGACCTCAGCTTTCTTCCAACGTACTACTACGCCATAAAACATCACTCGTCGAGGTAGTCGGCGGTTGGCCCAAATACATCGACTGACGAATTTTCACTATTTTACCAATTTATTAGCTATCCGTGCCTAGTACCCGTTTCCTAACAACAGCATTGCTCACTCGATTGTCCCAGAATATACGAGCAATGCTTCGAAGACACCTATGATCGAATACTAATAACCTACGAATATCTTCAACTCTGACTGGCTATGTTACACATCCATATAGTAGGACGGAGAGAACTGCTGCGCAGTGCACTCGTCCTTTAGACAGCAAACGGATATCTCGTCTACACCATAAGTGACGCAAGTTGGATAAAGCCAATCGAGGTTTCTCTATCCGTGCTGAGATTTCATCAGTCACTAGGGCAGCAGCACTGATGAGACTCCTGAGGTAAGTGAAGCGGTCGACACATTCGACTACTTCACTCCCTATCACTAGTTCAAGTGCCAACGCAAGCCAATCCTGAAGCAAAAGTTCGCATTTGCAAAATAATAGATAGTATTTATTTAGATTAATTTACTTAGCAATTCGTTCCTCTATTGCTTTCCATTATTTTAGTTACGCATAATCGTTAAACACTAGTAAAATCGATATATAAACGAATGCATTTAGCTAATAAGTGGAGGCTATGTTTTGAGGGCTGAGCAACATTTGTATGTACCATCAGTTTTTGTTGTCTTCCTTGAGTTGTGCATATCTTAGCTTCCTGTTTCTTTCCATATCCTGTTTCAAGTATCAGTTTTTACATTTAATCAGTTGATGTTCTATTATTCACGAAAAAATTAAATAAATAACTTTTTCCGTTTTTTCTCTATTGTTTTATTGTATTTTATTCCGTGTAATATTGCGTGAAGTTACAAATCCTTATATGATTGTCTAAGTAACTGAAATCGTTTAACTGAAATTCAATTGTAATTTAAAATGTATTTGTAACAAATAATAATCGCCTAAAATTAATTATCACACTTACAGTGTATCTAATCACAGAACAATAAACAACAAATATAGCCAAGATTGTTATAGTTTAAATGATTTAGTAAAATCTGTTGCATATATACTAAATGCATACAATCGAACTATGTAATTTTATAATTCAAAATTTAATTATGTATGAAGATATTCTGTTAAAAAATCAGTTGTCTCTATGTCACCAACTTAAAAAGATTTTTCTTTAAGTGATTTTAAGTAACTTTGAAGTTAAAGAAGTCGGTGTCAATTGTAATCAACTAACTAAAGAGTATTAGTAACTTTTGAAATCGTCGAAATCATACATACTGAAATGTTTGATGCATAAAGTGATTAGTTAGATAATTGTTCAGTGAATATATAGGTTGCGGTGTCACAACAATGATCTAAAAGCTATAAATGCTGCAATATTGCAACAATCAACTACAATCAAGTGGACCCGACCGTACAACAACATCTATACTAATGAAGAAATATACAAGCAATTTTCCATAACAAATGGAAGCAACGAAAGTTGTATTAAAAATTGTATCTGTAACGGATAATATACAGTGTATTTTTTTCATAAATACTACTGTTTGATGGAAATTTTCAAACTCTCTTGTTTCAGCAATTCCTATAATATCAATAGTTAATCTATTCAACTTTTGATTGTTTCAAAATATCTAGGCACTTATTTACAAAAATAAATGACAAATATAATTGAGACTAGGAACTACCAAAGGAATAGGAAATCTCCAGTTACTTATTTCTTGAGGTAGGGGAAGAGTGAATGCTATAAAAGTGGGAGCGTTCAGACATTACAACTCCCCGGTATTTAAAAAAAGAAGACAGATTTCATGACAAGCTGTTAGTAGTAACTCTCAAAGGTCCGTAAAATGTAAAAGGAGGTTCATTGTAAACGCTTTTCTTAAACTTAAAAGAGATATGATAGTGTTAAAGACAACTGAGGATGAGATTGGTAAACATTTACAAAGTCACAAATACAAAGGAAAGTGCCAACTTTTGGACTGTAATAAAACTGGTAATCTAATTAGCATCATATAACAATTAGAGCAGACTAGCCTGGGAAAAATGTTTTAAGTTTGAATACTAATTGAACAATAAGTAGAAAAGTAGAATTTTTTTTAAGAACAAAAACAACCATAAAAAATTACTGAAGATGATCAATAAAGTTTCTTACTGCTCACCTTCTAGAAGAGTCTGATGTAGTGCACTCTTTTTAATATTGAGGATGCGTGTTACTTTATAATTTAAACTCTTGAAAACCCTTTCAACACGATCAGCATCAACATCTGTACCATCACGTCTTGATTGATTAGTTGAAGGGTGAAAATCTCGTTGATTGATAAGAATACATTCACCACGGTAAAGTTTACCGGAACGATTGGCACTGACTGCTGGATAGCTGAGATGTGGATTGCATAAATCGTCCACGGACACAGATAAATAAGCACCTTTATTAGCCATTTGTCCACTGTCTTCTTTATGTCTACGTTCAAAAGAAAGTACATTTTTAACACTCGCAAGTAATAAAATAATAAATGTGATTACTTGAATTTTTGTGTAAGAACAATAAACTGAACAAAAGATTGAAGATGTAATCATTTAGTTAATAATCTTAAGTAATGTGGTAAGTGAACATTTTGAAGCTAAAATCATAAGTTAAGTAGTCTGTATCTAGTTTTGTTTATGCGTCACTTTACAATGCGGAACGGCATAATTTAACTAAGGCAAAATACAATGGTTTGAAAAATTTAATTCCCGACACTATAAGTTCATGAACAAGAGATAGTTGCAAATCCGAAGCACTGGATAATCATTCAGCAATAAAAACCACTTTGAGCATTTGGATATCCTATAACACATTGATGTGAAGGGTATTATAGTTATAGAATATGGATACTTGTGTTTAGTCTATGGGATCAATAAGCTATAAAATATTGGAATGTAAAATACTACTGCCTGACAATAGAATAAAGGTTATTTAAACTAAATTAACTAAATTTACATTCGACTTCGTTGGAACTGCAAAAAAGTATGTTAAAACCTCATTAAAAATTACAGATTTTCTTAAACATCAATTAGATTATTATGATTGCTTTTTCAACATGTTACATACAAAAAACGAAAAGTTCCTTTTGAGTAAGTGGACTACAAGAATGAGAGGGGAGGTTTCATTTTAAATATTTCTGCTGACTATCTTTCATCGACACTAGAAGAAATCATTCCGGTACCAAGGATAAAGTAAACTAAACTATTCTTTAAAATGTTTCATGAATTATTATCGATGTCGTCTCAAAGCCAGGTGTCCATAATTAGAGACGAAAACTTTTTCAAAACGATTTCCAGTATCATTTCTTTGAGGTTTCGTATAGGCATAACTAAATTGACACCCTAAGGCAACTCAACAAACTATATAAAACTGTCACTTCCAAGCTGCACACCGTGAAAAGGCATTTCTTTAGGGACCTGAAAAAGAGGTTAGGTTAGTGTTACTCCTGGTGAACAGAGAGCGTGACTGTAGAACACGGGAGACAAGTGCTTGAGGCCAGTTAAGCACAGCCTAATTACGGGACGATTCTGAAGTACTTTAACGCAGAAGCTACCAGTTACCGTGAGAAATACGAGTGAAGGGACAACATATTTACTTGCAACCAATGTTTGCGATCTTGGTTTTCGATCAACCGTCATCATAATGTGAAGTGAAAAAACGATAAAAAATAACTACATAACCACTAGTTTATTTCACTACCTAGATTTACTGATATGACATTTGTAAAAAGACCTGTTAAGCGGTCTAAAGAAATCAAAATACCAAATACAAAACTATCCATTAGTTTTCATACAGCTTGAATATGTATGACCGTGAATGATGAAACGATAGGCATCTAAAAAACTCTCCGTATAAAAGAAAAGGAAAAACAGTATTCCTTCATGAATTTATCTCGACAAGTGAGTTTAACAAAACAGTGATTAAAAGGACGTAAACCAGAGAGCAGTTTACAAAAGAAACTATGGAGCGTTCAGAAGTTTACTTTTAGTTGTTGACTAACATGACTTTGAAGCGTAATCCACCTCTTAAAATTTACTAGTGTTTAAGATAACACGTTGACAAAGTTACAGTATAGGATTACTACAAGTTGTCAGTGATTATAAAGAAACAAGTATATTTATTCCGATTCCAACTATTCAAACTTTCAGCAGATGAATTTTTTGTAAGCTGAGTTTATAAAAAGCGTATTTAAAAAAAATATTGCCGAATCTCTCAACATTGAAGTTTTGAGGTTTTCTCTCAAAATTGAGATTCGGAAATTATGCGGGCAGAAATTTAAAATACAACTAACAGACGTCAGAATGTTACACAACAATCAAGGCCAATAGATAGACTAAGCAGTTACAAAAATTAAAATACGATGCCATTCAGAATAAATAACAAGAAACACCCAAAAAGATGTAAAAAGCGTTAAGTAATTATAGGATAACGAACATCTACTAGGTTTTTTGTACGATTAACTGACTAAAAGAAGCAATCAAAGTGAAAACATAACACATACGTAACGTTTAAGAAGTTGACACCATCAACAATCTCAGCCATAGTAACGTATGTTTCAAATGAATGCAGTGATGTTCAAAAAACAATACAAGGTCAAACCAAATAACTTCTGTGCATGGGGCGCTTAAAGCGGACGACTTGTGTTGGTTAGTTTAAATAAACCTCTGACAGTTTCTTGAATTAGTTAGGGGTAGATAAAGATATTACTTTTTCTCTTATCAGCTTCCGAAATTTTATTACGTACGCCTGTGACCCTCAATGGAGCATAGGTAGCCGACCTCCAATCTCCTCTCTTCTCAGTACTGAGACTTCCTTTCTAGTTCTGTTAAACTGTTTTTCTTTTATGTAATTTCTGCCTCCATTTCTCGGTGTGACTTATTTTGCGGTATCTCTTCTTTCTTTAAGCCCTGAGGATCATACGGTTGTCACATGCTTCCTTATCCGGCAGGATTTTCCGCCACCATTGCTAGGTCTTCCACATATTTGTGTTTCTCAGCTCTGATGCTCCTATTCACTTCTTTTTGTGCTTCTGTTTTCAGCTTCTGCCTTAGCTTTTTCTGCTTTTTTTCGGATGATATTGATTACTGCCTTCTAGTTCCTCCTTTCTTGAATCCAGTGCATTATATCAACAAAGATCCATTCCTTGTGATGTTGCTTCTTGTGGATCACAACCCTATGACATGCTGAAGTGATTGCCTATTGGCTGCATTTTTAATAGTTCTACACTCTGGTCTCCTCTCCATTGAGTAGATCGCAAAAGGACCAGAACCTACTGCTGGGGCGAAATTGAATTTGTTGAGCTTGTCAGTATCCTGAAGGTAGGCGTCTTAAAATGTCGTGTGGGAATGTGGCACCGCTTATGCTCAGTTTGTTTAGGACACGTGAGTTGACAAATCTCTCACCATATCCGTCATCTCTTTCCCAGTCCTTGTCGTCGTATAATGTCTTCATATCGAGGGATGTCAATGTCAAACTTGGAATTTAGGTTTCTAATCAGAATCGTCAAATCCTTTGATGAACGTCTGTGGAAGAACATTCTATGCACCCAAGTCATAGGTTGCCCTAGTTGTGAGAAGTAGTTTTGGCTTCATGATTTCGGAAGTAATTCATGAGATGTGATAATCTTCGAAATGAAGATCTTCTAACTCCCTAGGTAGAGTCCAAATGTTGGAATTATTTTCTCTGGTCGACTTTTTCAGTGCGTTAGTTTTCTACGTGATGAGTAGCTAACCTCATGTTGAATTGTCCCTGCTTATCCTAGTTTAGGACCAACAGCAGCACCTGAGGGCACCCAGCTGGTGTTGAGATTCGATAACTTCTAGGGAAATCCTTGTTTTACGAATTATTTTTCGAGATTGGTTCAAAAAGTACATGCATTATCCTCCCAGTAGTACTGATCTACAATCAGCTATAAAAAGCTCAAGATCATTTCTCAGTTTTTGCAAGTTGATCTGGGGGAACAGAGCTACTATTATTGAGTTTCGCAAGATAAGAATATCAGCTTTTAAAAGAATTAGGCTAAAGACTCAGTAAATCAGTTAATTCTTTGTTGTTGTCTGCAACAAGACAGCTGAGCAGAATTCGTTCCTCTGAGGTTGTTTCCCGCACTTCTTTTGATCCCGATAATTATTTGCTCATAGTCTTCTCAGTTATCATTTTGATGAGCGTGTATGCACTGCTAACATCACTGATCATGCGTCTAACTGTTTTTGTCTGACTATAAATGCTTAGCAAGAAACTATCGAACACAGTTGGTGTAGAAATGAAACTGAACTTCGGACTAAAGAATAACTTTCCAGGTAATTTAAATACGCGCCACTGCCAAGTCGAAACGAAAAAAGTGATTGGGTAAATGACCTTTCCAATAATAATCATAAATGTAAATATACATCATTACCTTAACAAATATGACCACTCAGTTATTCCACTCACAGCTGTTCAGTTAATCAAATCATCAGCAACAACTAAATGTTATTCTATTCCTCCTGGATAGATCAGATTCGTTCGACAGATAATATTTGGTTACTTTATAAAACAGAATGTTTCCTATTCTGGTGGAGTGCTTCAATTCACAATCAAAATGCACAATTCCAGTCACTGCAGCCGACAGAAACAAAAGAAGAACAAATCAATATAGCTGTCGCTATGACTAAGTATCACATACTCACGTGCATCGATCGTTTCACAAGATAGCCCGAAGCTATTACCATCACTTCTATTACGGCGGAAACAGTTGTTCACTACTTGGTAGAACAATGGATAGCGCTGTATGGTTGTCCCTCGAATGTCACAACTGACCAAGGACGTCAGTTCGAGTCCGAATTATTCTCCTCCTTAACCCGGCTGTTCGGTACGGAGAGCATACATACAACAGCCTGCAACCCAGCTTCAAACAGTTTATTCGAACGGTTTCATAGCTAACTCAAAAGTGCTGTTCGAGCACACGAAAGCAACAACTGGTACGAAGCCTTACCGCTCGTCCTCAAAGGTATCAGAACTAGTTTAAAGACAGGTTCTCAATGTTCCGCCGCTGAACTGGTATACGGCACGACATTGCGTCTGCCTGGGGTATTCTTCACACCACGGAGCAGTAATAACTTCAAGTAACCAGACTAAGTCCAACGATTGTCTGAATTTATGCTCACACTGCCTCCGGTGTCAACTCAAGTACAACATCAACAGATCGCTCTCCTTCGAGAGTTAACTTCCTGTTCGCATGTTTTCATACGAATCGATTCCGTACTCACACCTTTGCAACAGCCTTACGAAGGACCTTTCACGTGATTAATCCTCATCAAAAGACTTTCAAGGATGGTCGAGATGGCCGCGTCGAAATCGTCAGCAATGATCGTCCCAAGTCAGCATACATCAATGAGAGTTCCCTGCCTGCTAATCCGAGACCCAGTGTTAGACCGACCAAATCTATTAGCGGGATCCATACATCTACTTTGGACCCCACACTAGATACATCAGAAACATTCTCACAGATAAGCAGGCTACGCCGCGCTCGACTTCGGATGAGATTGCAGACTAACGAGTTACGCACGAAACTACCATCTTGCGTTCTGGTCGCCGCGTACACCTACCTGTACGCTTTCTGGAATGACCAGTTAGGAAATAACGGATACGCGACAGGATACTACCCTCATATATGCTACACTTTTCTACATCTTTCCTGAGACAATGTCTACGACCATCACCCAGTTGGTACCGTCGACTTCAGTCAATCTTGGTGAAGGCTGGCCTGATCACCAACACTATTGTCGATGCACTCAGTTGATGTTCTGGTTTCGAATGTATCTGGCACACGTATGGCTTCAAATTTGGTCATTCTGGTCGTTTCTGGCTACCTCGCTCAATCTGGTACTGTCTTACGTGTGCAGCTTTTTCTGGTCCGAACCACTGAGAACACAATATTCAGATTCTGGATACGAGCCATGCCAAAGTGACACTCCAACCCGAGCAAAAAACCTGGCACGTTAATTCTGGTACAGTTCAACGTAGAAGAAGTTCGATGGCAACTCAAGCTTCACTGATCGCTCTCTATCTGTCAACCCTTCCGCCCTACTGTCGCCCGTTGACCGACCAGTCCTCTCTACGCAAAGCCACTACCTATCGAAAGTGTAAACCCTTTCTAGGGTGGCTGGTAATGGAGTGGTTTACTTTTACGTCGAGAACACATATGGTGGAATCGAAACAATTATTAGTGTGATCAATTCTAACAATAATTGTTCTATTTTACTCCTCTTGTTTAATTGTACTGAAGACCGCAAGTCGCACGCCATCCCGCGTTTCTCCTCAGTCGTTGTTAGCGGCTTATTTATTCCGTTCTTGATATTATTTCGATATCACGGGACCAAGAATCAACACACCTCTTCATTCAGCTACTGTCTACTTTCTGATTTCTGAATCCATCGGCATTTAACTTGGTAATCTCTCGAATAATAATAGTTTTTATCTCGCTATAAAGTCAACAGTCGGTCACAACTGCTCACTGTTTATTACTCGTTATCGATGTTTGTAGCTAATTATGAACGAAGATAGTGATTTTCGTACTCGTGTGGGAATCGTTAAACTTGAATGCGAACGTTTTCGGTTAAAGCCTGAAGATCAGTTTAACGCCCTCATTCTCATTAGCAGCTTCCAATTCCAAACGTTCAGTGACACAAGAACACGGGTACAGTGATCAACGCCTGATTAATCCTCAACGAGCTATGACTATGGTTCAGTGTGGTGGATCCAGTTAGTCTGACATACGTGTAGCTCAACGGTCACCTGATCAGAATTAATGTGGCCCTGCTTTACCCAGTCCATCACACTACAGCGAAGACGAATCCCCCTGCCCCTTACTGACCTTGTGGAGCACGGCACTATGTGCGAGATTGCCCATTCACGCAACATAAATGTAGGAAGTGTAAGGTAATCGGTCATAAAGATAGTTTTTGTCCAACGAGGAAACCAAACCGATCCAGACGTACCAAAAAGACTTCCTAGATCCTGTACCGCGTGTCAAAGCTCACTCCTAGGTGAGATGAGATTCATTGCTCTTAATATTAAACAGTATGTAGTGCTTCCAAATATATCCCAGTTCGCTCACATTTAATTTGGTTCGGCCCTTTTGATTAGATTATTTAACCAAGCCATTTGTACTGCACCAATTTATATGTGCCATTCGTTCTTATTATTGTCTGGTTTGTATTAGGTCACATGACGTGTCCCACTTGTCATCTGACCTTGTCAACTATTCGACGATTTTATTCGTGTGTGCCTATTTCGTTTGTCGCATGTTTGTATTGTATTTGTCCGATTAAATATTCTTAGTCACGCTATATCTCTTGGAGTTGGCTCATTAGCCTTCTCCGAATTGCTTCTCCGCTTCGCTTTGTTGTGTGTCCCAAATGAACGTATTCATCACTACGAGTTCACCTTCTGAATTATAAACCGTCAGACGCTAGTTAGTAACGATTGTCTGGACGAGCTAATTACCGAGCTTAAGAACACACACTAAATCGGCACACTACAAGCCTTCGTCTAGATTGAAAACAGATACAGCATCAGGCGTCACGGTTCTCTCACACGGGGTTTGGATCAAGATAAGCAGCTCAAGCTCTCGACTGAAACCTGTGGCTAAGCCTGTTTTCCGTCCAAGAATACCCGCGCCTTTTGCAATATTAACAAAATCACCTCTAGGGTACATGGATGTCTAGATAACAGCTTGTATTAAGTGCGTTCCAATCCACCTTTCCCAACAAATTCACCATTGATCTAAGCAAAACGCCCAAGAAATCTACTGTGCACCTTCCCTATTTGTACTTTCCTATTGAAAATGTGGCTGTATCATGATGTTTCTGTCAGTGACATGGTGTAAATGTGCTATCAGAAACTGAATCTTATGCTTAATTCAACTAAGATAAATTTTGCAGTTATTATGAAGACATTTGTGGCAATTTGATCTGGCCTTTAAACTGCCATGCCTCTTGTAACGTAGTGTTATTTGAGAATAAATATTATTATTATTATTGTACATTTACAATTCTTGTTTCAACCAGTTTCCAGACGCGTTAGAAAAAGCCATTACACATGCATCCCGCACACTAACCCTGGTAGAGAAGAAACACAACCAGATAGAGAAGGAGGCTCTCGCCCTTGTGTTTGCTGTACGCCTCATCAATGAACAAGTGGCGGCTAAGCAAAACATGGTATTCAGAAGAAGACTACGCGGAATGTTATCTAATAACCGCAATACGGGCACTGCTGGTGTCTGCAACAGATATGCGAATGGCTTCCGGGGACGACCCCATCATCAAGATGACGATGAGATATGTCACCAACGTTGACCGTCTAAAACGTTTGATGGTTACATGAAACGGTCGTATCAGCGGCGGGATTCACTATGCATTGTAAACGACTGCTTGATGTTTAAGGAAAGAGTAGTTGTTCCAGAATCCCTTTGCGCAAAAGTGCTGAGACAGTCATTTAGGGGTTAGACGAATGAAATCCATAGCCGAAAGTTATGCATAATGGCCCCTAATAGATCAACATATCACAGAGTTTGTTAGAAAATATATGCAGTATTAGTAAGCCGTAAAAGTGAATGTCAAATTTCCGTCAATTTCATGGCCACAACCTGATCATCCTTGGTCCAGGATAAACGTCGACTTCGCGGGCCCAATCAATGGAACTATTTATTTAGTTATGGTCGACGCCCTTTCAAAATGGCCAGAAATCAGCCCTGTAATGCCGTTCATGACAACTAAAACAATACAGCTAACCACTCAAATTTTCTCCCAAAATGGTATACCAGACGTGATCGTATCTTACAATGGGTCTCAATTTTACCACTAGCCAGTTCAAAACTTTCTAATAACGGCTAGCCACCTAACACTTATGGTCGTCACCACCACCACCCGCAGTCGAATGAGCAAGCTGAAACGTTTAAAAGAGCATTAGTGAAATCAAAAGGAGAGGGGACACCAGCTGAAGTGTTACAAAATTTCTTGTATGTTTATCGAAACAATACCAAATGAGTGGTTACCGGAGCAAAAGTCCCCAACAGAAATCCCGATGGGAAGAAGACTAAAAACGACCCACAGCCTGATGCATCTGATTAATGCATCAACACTAGTGGAGACAAAGTCGGAAAGGAGATCCGCGTACTAAGTGGGATGTCCTGTGTTTGCCTGTAGTCCATAGGCAGAAGCACGAGTGGTCAGAGGAGTTAGGCGTGTTATGTACGAAGTAGAGGTAGGAGGCGATAGGTGGTCACGCCATCGGATTCAGATATCCAAACGGCTAGGCCCAGATCACCCATCAACAGGAATAAATATTTAATGAATACTAATTTTTTCAGTAGCTAATCTAATCACATAATAAAAAAGCCGTTACTATAAAAATGCTCCATACATATAGCTTTAGGAATTAATTAGCTTAAAGGGCAATATTATCGGTTCAAAACTGTGAATGTGTGAATACTTTTAATCAGATACTATTTTTCCTCAATTTAAATGATAAATGCCCAATCTAAACTTCATACTTAGACAAACATTTCGCAATAAAACAACAACTTATTGATATACATGTTTTGACTGGATTTCTTTATTAGGTAGGCTATCAAACATGTATCTACGTGTAAGTGAACAATCAAAATAATGGAACAACTAACAATAAAATTCGTGTGTTTTTTTAACAAGAAGTATGTTTTCTGAACACTAAAGTTTTCACCGATAAAATTGCCTGTCCTGAAGCTTAACTAGTAAACTATTGGAGATAAATTGTTAGCAATTTTAAAATATTTGAGAACCACTGAAGCGTAAGTCAAAACCTTCGAAACCTTCTTATACTTACTTGTTAACAAACATATTACATATAAATTGGGGGACATGAGACATTGAATATGTGAGAAAAGACCTATTATTATTGTTCCTAAAAAGTTTCACTTATTCATTCCAATACATAAACAAAGTTAAAAAAATATCTCCAATGAATAGGCAAAAAGAAAGAGAACCCATTCATATGAAGTGTTAGATAAATTTATTTTAACAGATTATAGATATAGTAGTACATTATATGTGGAAAAATATTTAAGAAAAAAATTAATGACGTCTTTTGTGTCGCAATACACAATTTACCAGCATTTCATTAGCCGCAAACCTTTCATGATTTTTGAAAACCAATAAAATTATGTCTGGCATGTAAATGCTCATTTGAATTATATATACATATATATACGTTCAAATAAACACAATGTGTTCAATTCTCAATTGTGTTCGTGTTTTTACAAGCATTTCACATATACCTACACTTATACACAGAACACAAAACAATTGATGTTTACTGATCGAATAAGTTTATTTGTATTTTCACATTAAATAAACTTAAACATTACTCTTAAAATGAGCACTTATTAAATTTCTAAAATAATATACATTGAGTTTTTAGATGGTATTCTAATACACAAATTAAACAGAACATCATAAAAGCAGATATATATATATGTTTTTGTTGTTTCAATATTATTAAATTGCAAAATGCACATATAGCTGACCACCAATAGTTCCAAATAAACCTACAGCTAAATAACTCATAAAACCAGACCAACCAAATCCAAAAATCCAATAAATTGTGATACCATAAAATAATATTGCATATGGTAAAAAATCGAACAGATGAAATTGTTCAAGTTCTAAGCATTGTTTAGACATGTCCTTAGTGAAACAATCGAGAAAATTCTGTTTAATTGTTGACAAATCATTTGGCAGACATTGTATACTTTTACTATTGCCAGTAGTATGCTTATTATTAGCTGTATTCAAATCACAATTGCTCACTGGTGTTAACGGCTCAATGCGTTGATGATTGGTATGATTGTGATTTTGTATTGTTTCAGATGATTTATAGAATCGTGTTTGTATATTATCAATAAAACTTTGAATAAAATATACAGAAAAAAAAAGAAACTTATTTCTATGATGTATAAATCAATTATAATAAAGGAAGATTATTTACAAATAATGATTTTAGCTGGATTGTCATTGAAAACCAAGAGCTACCTATTGCCTAACTGTTCTACATTTAGTTCGATAAACTTTGGTATTGTATTTGCTCAAAACATGTGTCAGACATGTTACATTTAGATCATCAATATGGAATTCAGTTGCTCATATTTTCAACTTCACTTCAATTTGTAATAATAATTGATATACTTTTACAGAATAGTCATTCAGTGCTTGTCACTTTTCAAGAGCTATTCGACAGTTATTTCGTAGTGTAAACCACGAATTGAACAATCAACGCAAACCTCTCACATCCTTGTTAAAAGCAGCTTGTAGTGCGTGTACCAGTATGTTAAGCCTACAATGCTTGACCTAGATTTCGGACAAATAAGTTAACCTTTTCTTTCCGAGTTACTATTCCCATCTCTTTTGACCTTGTTTGTTATTCGCTCAGATCTTTGTTGTTTTTGCTTGAGTGTATCTGTACATGCTTACTTCGAATCAATGTAACCTCATGCTAAACTACTAAATAACCCTGTTCCTGGTGACGTATGGTATTCTGAGCCGAATATACCAACCCAAAAACTGCGTATTCGAAACAGGACGCGATGACGTTGAGCAGGATGATAATGAAATGAGCCCTTTAGTTCAAGATTTTGCGTTAAGTATCGGGACGTTTTTGTTTCGTCTACAGCCTTATTAACCGGTTTTTGACTTTAGTTAACTGTAAAATTATGCTACTTCATCTGCATCGTCTGCATCTTCGCTTATGTGATATAATCACAAAACTATGAATTCTTTCCTCAAGTATGTAGCGAAAATCATGCAGTAAAATTAAGAAGAAACAGTTGTTGAATAGATTTACAGATACTAACTGATTAAGAAGAGTACTGTCGAAATAAATTATCCATCACCAACTACCCAATCAAATCAGAAGAGGAGATTATTCACCTTGAGATGTTGCTTTTTTATAATAAATAGATATCAGTTAAAGAAATAGTGAAAAACTAAGAAGAACAAATGCTTTTATAATTGTCATTTCTTACACCAAATATCTACAAAACCACTTGGATGGTAATAACGAAATACATTTAAAAATATAAACTATTCAGTTTCCACATAATGGAACTTACCAGGAGACGTGAAATTTATGACGATGATTCTTAGCAATATCGTCACAGTACACTTTTAAAAACTTCGTCACTATGAAGAGAAATCTGTTTTTCAAACACTAAATTTTAGTGCTCCTCATCCCAACGGATCCAAGTCTATGGGGAAAGCCAGTTTGAACTATAAATGATATCTACAAACCTTTACAACCAGCGTTTATTTATTTACATTTTTCTGTTCCCCTTCATATTTATGTAAAATTCATATCCAATTAACAAATTCATCAGTTGAAAAGTTAGACAGTTAGTGGAAAGCCATGGACCTAGTTTTAGTGCTATTGAGCACCCGTCAGTAAAGCGCACCTTAGATTTGGAAAGGTACCAGTTCTCTTTCAAGTGTCAGATAGCACTCAACTTAAGCTCAGCAGAGTTTCATCCCATCGACCTAACATCTGTACACGGTGCATACGATTTCAAACCACTGGAACTAGTGACCACATTGCAACCTATCCTGTCGAAATGGATCAGCATTCAAATGGCCAGATAGATCGGTATGAAATATTCCACCTCACAGTGATAAATCGACTGTAAGAAGTTATTGATTAAGTGAGAAAAAGTAAAATAATATGTTTTTAATTTTGTCAATTAAACTGTTCAACTTACTCATCTTTTATTCTATAACGCTCATATAGCCACTGACTGATTGATTGACTATCAGTCGGGATTTGTTTTATTGGTATACGTTTCAAATAGATATATAAACTTCTCCGTTTAACCAACCAATCTAATGAAATGTTTTGAAAAAAGAATCAATACATACAAACAGTACAATTTTTAACCAGAACCTGTTAAGTCATTTGAAAATTAATTCAACAGATCAGTTTTTGTTTAAACAAATTCATTTTCTATCTCAATAAACGAATAATAATCTATTTTAAAAGATTAATTAATTAATTTATTTGTTAAAACACTAATTTAATGAATTTGGATCATTAGACTGAATACATCATTTTTTCAAGCAGAATTTTATGAACTATGAGAAATATTTATCATTTAGGTACAAAGAATTGTAATCGTAGCTGTATTTAAGCAGTTGTTTGAATGTGGGCTATGTACCATGAATGATAATCAAAGATTTCGGCTAAAAAAATTTCCTTACAATAAAAATGAGAATAGGCAAGAGATAACTTAAGAATTAAGTATTATAAAGTTAGAATCTTGATAAAAATGAGGTTCGATATTTTGTTTTTTTGTGTACAAATCTCTGGTTTTAAACTGTGAGTAAAAATTGAATCTTTAACACAAATCAGGTTTAAATGTAAACAGTATGGCTTACTATTATGAATCTTGTAAACTGTGGCCAAGGAAATAGTTTGGATCGAATAGACTAAATTTGCTATATACTGCAGAAAAGAAAGCTCAAATGATTCACACTGAGCATTGTTAATCCATTCAAGAAGATACTCTCAAATTTAGCACAGAAGAGACGTCAACAAATGAATTACGCATCTAGAACTGATTAAACTCATACAATGATTGGATCAGTCATGATAACCTTTGTTTCATGTGCTAATTAATTCACCAAAATATGAAATAACTGAATAAGAGATTTCACTGATCCTATTGATTTCTATGCTTGAAGTGATTATAGCTTTCTGTTTTTCATTGTTCATTGAAATTTCTCTTTAATGAAACTTGCTTGTAACTAACACAATTTTACATCTACTGAGTTGATCAAAATTTTAATGGATATTAGTATGTAATAATCACACCTTATTAGAAATGGGTAGACAGTGTTTGTAATAAATAATTCCATATATAATTTCATATATATTGTTTGATTTAAAAAGCGCGTTTTCTGCTAACCAGTTCTATTGTATTTCGCAGTATATAGTGAGTGAATTATTTTTTTGGCCAGCTATTAATTATCAGTAAGATATTATAAGATATTTATTCACTAAATGAAAAACAAATTGAGATCACCAACATTTCCACCAGCCATGATTGGCGCTTCAGAGTGTTAAATGATATTGGCTAAGCTCTAGCTAATGAAGTGGCTCTCAGTCTAAACAATCAAAACTATGCCTCCATCGTTTTAAATCATATTCTTTAACACAGCAGATGTATTCCTACTCAGAGTGAATCAAAAATATGAATTTCGTTCTGTTAAGAAACTCGCCAGCTAAGTACAGATTTGTCCTTACTGACCAGTATTTAGAGATTATTAGTTACTAACTTTCATTAATCTATGATATATAATAGCATTTAAAATTTCTTTCTAATCCTCCTAAGTTATACACATCATTTCCATTCAAAAGATCTTTAAACAGTACTTACTTAATTTTTTGGACTTCATTCAAGACACTACTATTTTCATAACTTCAAACTTATTAATGGTAACGTGTGGGACAAAATACAATCAATTTTTCAGTTACTGGTTGTACTTAAAATAACTATTTATATTATGCTACTTAAGCATGTCATTTTTTCAAAACATATCACTATTTTTCTCCCATTTTTTTGTAATTTTACTACGTTTATTAGATAATAACAATAATAATAAGTGATATATGGCTCTTATTAACAGCGCACTTAATTATTTGATGAAAGATGAATATATTACTGTCTTAATAATAGTAATGTGTCGATTTCTTGTTTTTTTTTTATCATATAAAGATAGGGAGTTTACGATTCGACCGCCTAGTTATGTCATCATTTCAGTACTACTACTGAACTCATTTTTATATAACGAATGTATTCGATTTTAAAACCAGCTAACAAACGTCTTACGAACATGAAATCGCAGATAGAATGAGCCAAATGCATTGATTTCCCTTATATATACACCATCAGCAACACCCTACTGTGGGATAGAACAAACCAGATTGCAAAGGATGAGGAACTCAGGAAAAAGTGCTTGAGGTGGATAGGATGCATATTGAGGAAAACACCAAACTGCTTCTCAAAACAAGTCAAAGGAAAATAGGAAGACCAAAACAAACACATTACGCTGAGAATTGGAGACAGACATGAAAAGAAAGAACAGCGATTGGACGGAGCTTGAAGAGAGGACTCAGAGCAGAGTAGGTTGCAGAATGGTGGTCGGTAGCCTTTGCCCCACTGGGGTATAACAGCTGTAAGTAAGTAAGTAATACATGCGATAAGTTATTTCATTGTGCTGCCATTAAAAACTGTTAATAAGTCCTGTACAATTTTTGTAATAATACTAAGGGATTTGTGATATCAAGGAGGCCCAGATTTAGTTCGCGATCGACGTGTACTACTGAGCAGTCCCAAATTAAAAGGCATTAGATATAAACAGCTGCTAAACTTTTGACAGTAAACCAACTGAAGTTGATTAGTGATGAAAATTATACACCCTTTTATTCTTAAATAACTGAATAATATAATATCTACACAGACATAGAAGTTTGTTGTTCTAGCAATGATGCGCAACAAGTAGTTATTCTAATAGAGTCAAGTCGACACGAACACAATTTTTTTAAATAATCATCTAACTGACAATTTAAAATATAATAGTTTAATCGTTGCTCTGTACCGTACACATATAAAATCCAGGATACAAGCATCTATTTAAGTGAACACATTAATGCTTGACTAACTGATATCCCAATGATTTGTGAAGAGAATTCCTATGAAGATCTACAAAGTGCCACAAAATTTATATATATATGTATTAAATTGTTTAAAAAAATTCATTATTTCATAAAATATGACATAGTTGATTCAATATTTCAATGTTACGCTTAAATTTCTTAATTCCACTTAATTAATATTTTATGTATTAAATTATTCGATTTACTAGAGTAAGCAAATAACAGATTGATATGATTACTCTAATTTTAAATATTAAAATTTCATTTTCTCAATTAAACAACATGTTTAATTTTTATAAACAATAAAAATATAAAATTATATTGCTTTTATTATTTCATTCATAATCAAATTCTATAGAAAAAAAATTTAAGAAATAATAATTTTAATTAGATTTTTTTTAAAAAAAATATTTTCACTACAACTAATTTGATGTAAATGATCATCGGAGAGTTGAAATGGTTAATAATAATTTCTCTTGTAAATGGAATATTCATACTGGATCACTGGATATTCAGTTATGCATAGATTTGCAGAAAAAAAATTACCAATTATTGATATGTCATGAGGACAGCCTACCTATTTCACTATTGATAACTAATCGATACAACAAGACCTTATGATACTTCGATTACAATATTATACAAACAAACAAATAAATGTTTTTCATTCGCCTAATTGTGCATCAGATGAATGATCAAAATAGATTTAATAAAGAAAAAATTAAAAATTTACAAGTATATATGGTTGTTTTGTAATCATGAAGTAAAATACTTTCTTATCGCTAGAAAACTAAAGGGTTGAAAAAAGTAAAATTGATATTTGCAGTCAGAATAATCTTACAGTTTAACATAGTTGCTACATACCAAATAAAGTAATAAGAACAGATATAGCGGTAATTTTAAAGAGGTTCTGAAATTCAAAACAACTGTCAACCAGCACCAAAGTCAAAATTTTCAATACAAATTGCAAAACTGTTCTGTTGTATGCAGTGGAAAATCAGAGAACTACGAAAACCATCATCCATAGGATAGAGGTATTTATTAACAATTGTCTATGTAAGACAGTGACCAGACACCATCAGCCATAACCTTCTGTGAGACAGAAAAAACCAAACTGCAGCTAAGGAAGAGATTAGGAAAAAGAGATGGAGGTGGACAGGAAATACATTTCGGAGACCACTCAACAACTGCAACATAAGGCAAGCCCTAACTAGGATTCTTCGAGGCCAAGAGAAACGAGGAAGGTTAACGAACACCTTGCTCCGATAATCGGAGTTGGACATCAACAGAATGAATAGCACTTGGAAATGACAGGAAAGGAGAGCGTGGGACAGAATTGGTTGAAGATTACCGGTCGTTGGTCTATACTCCACGAGGGCTAATAGGATTATGTAAGTTAGTTAGTTAGTTAGTTGGTTAATTGGTGTTACAGATGGGACCACGATCCTGCAATATTCACTTCAAACGCTAACCTGCCATCTAGTGGAGTGAAATATAATGGATTTTGAGCTTACATTTTCCTATCAAAACTTAGATGTCAATCAGTTGGCGCTTTTATGGTTTATTCTGTCAAGCCACAGTCCATTTAATCTAAAAACAAGACGTTTTTTTATCACGGTGTAAAACAATAAACCATTCTTCTAAAGTTCTTAATAATATCCCTATTTTTTTTCATCTAGTATATTATTAAGAATAACTTACCTCCCAAACCTGGTGCTGGTATCGTATGATCGTATGGGTAACCATTTTCATCAGCGAAAACAGTTGTCACATCGTATAAAGCGTCAAGACAATCATGCATTTGGTTTAATATCAATTGCAAACCTTTTCTTCTTGGGACCAAAACATGTTTGAACGGTTTGATACCAGCTTTTTTTTCAAAAAAAAAAATGAAAAATTCAAATAAAAATGAACAGATTTAATAACAATGTCATTGTCTATTCGAAAAGTAATACTATTAAATAGATCAGTCAAATGAAAATTTCAAACACTATAAAAACCTGTGTACAATATTAGATTATAACTATTTCATTCATGGTGTTATTGTTACTTAAAAGATTGAATTTTCTATGAGTAAATATGTTTTACACAAAATTACATAAACAATTTATTTTGGCAACAAATAATTATTTTATTTTATGAATTCGTTATTGTGAAAGTAATTTTTTGTTATGCATAACTGGAAAACTGTTTAAAATTATTGACTAATGTATATGTCATTAATTGTATAACTATGGTACAATCACATGTAATTTGATTGTGTTTAAATAGAGAGAGTGAGAGAGACTTAACGATAAAACAGATAATTTGTTGTATGAAGAAAACGTTAAAAGTGAGTACAAATTTATGTGAAATTGTTACGCATACACGTAAACACGTCGGCTGATATGGTTGAGTAGAAGAAGACTTGATATGAAGTAGAACATGTATTTTACAAGCATCCAGAAAGTACGAGGTCCGAGTCCAGAAGAGGATAAGGACCCCGGACTAAGGATCCGGGTCATAAAACGTTACAGATAATGCGTAATTTCTACAGTTAGGTCGAATAGGAAACAACATTTGAAGTGTCATTGATAGTCCGTATGACCAACGGGAAACAACATTGAAGTACGTGACATTGATAGCTAGGACGACCGTAATATTGACCTGTAGGAATTGACCAATCGAATTAGACTAACAAACAATTATCTTAGGATATTGAATGGATATGCTAACAGTAAGTCTGTGTAAGGCTAATTTAGAAAAAAAATTATAGGATTTTATTATAACATTCACTACAAATAAAATTGTATTTGATAAAATGAGAATATATATATATATATATATATATATAGTGACAGTGTCACATAGTAATTTACAATATGAGATCAGTGTGAATGAAATAAAAATAAAAGTAATAAAAAGTGTGGCTTTTTTTAAACAATTTCGAAAAAATTTCGATAATACCATGAAAATATCAATATTATGCGAACTAAATGTGCTATAATGATTGGTGTATGTAATACATATCTGAAGTAATTTGATCTTTTTCTACGAAACACAAAGTTAAATTATTGTACAAGTGAAACATGAGAGAAAAACAAATACACTAAAGAAAAACATTGAGATATACACCATTTTATCATAAAACAATATTACCAGGATAAATTTAATGAGAGTAGAAAGTGTTTTCCAACATAGAACAGGGTTTCGCACTTCAACAAATCAGAGTTATCATCTCAGACACTTGTTCTATAAAGGCTGAGTTAAAATCAGTCTTTTGACTTGTTTCAATTAAGTGTTTGGCGATGGAGTTGGATGCGTGTTCATCATCTGTTGTCATTAGATCAATTTATTGTATTTGTTTCTGCAGTCATTTTGGAACATGTTCAAAAACCCTAAATTGTAAATCACAGGTAAAATAGTAACTGGTGGAAAAAAATTTCAAAAAGCCCACTTTTTACCAAAGTTTGTATCAACGATGCTGTCCAGGGAGAAAATCAAAGAAGCATGATTGAATCACTCAGCTTGAAGAACACATGAACGCACTGATAGTAATGTGGTTTTAGATTCAAACGATTTGCATAGTTAAACCAAAAAGAAATTTTCCAATAAGTCAATATGTAAACTACAAATTAACAAACGTTTTTCATGATAATAACTATGAAATAAGTGTTGGACAGTTGTTTCTATCATAATTAAAAGAAAGCCCACATTTCTCTCATGCTTAAATGTGTTTAGGTGATTAGATCTTCAGAGATGTTAAATTTCCTATTATGCATGTAATTAATTGTAAAAATCATGCATCCGTAAAAATCAGTATATTGTCTTATCGATGAGTACAAATCAAAGATTTTTGAATTAATATTCTCATTTCATCTGTCGATCAGTAGAATTCTGCAGTTATTTATGAATAAATTATTATTTAAGTAAACATTATATAATCAAGATAATCTAGCCCGACAGTAGCTGCTACCTTGACGTGGTGGTCGGGCTTGCCTATCGTGATGACCCAACCGAGCTATACTGGCTGGAACACATGTTCCTGCAGGTCCTACCATGCCAGGCAGGTCGATTGGAGAACGATGAGACTAAAAGCAGCTACCCAAGGTCTGAGGGCGAAGTCGTACTGCTGACTGCAGAGGGGTGTGACAGCAGTAAGGTGTTTCCCTCGGACAACCAGCATCTGCAGCGATGCTGCCTTCTCACAAGGAAGGAAGGGTTAGAAAAGGTCGACCCTAAAAATGTTACACCTCATCCTACCTCACTAAGCCCAATAAGGGCTTTCAAGAGCGGAGCTAATACTGAAAAAACCTTTCATAAAAATGCCGTGAGTGACCGGCCTCAAGCAGTTGTTCCTTGGACTCTGCGATCGCGCTCCGAGGTATCTGAAACGAACACTAATCTATCCTCCTTTTCAGGTTCCTCAAGAAACAACCTTCCATGGTGTGTGCAGCCGTCAAGTGACAACCGCCCTCATACCCGTAACAGTGCACGAGACCAAATTGGTCAAAATCAAATCCTTCCTACACCACTTACTACCTATCTTATCTCCACGACTAACTCTTCTCACATTCCTTTATCACAGTGCACAGCTAATGCAAACGATGCGAGTTCACGGAACGCCATTTCTGGTCTCCTGAAACCCCGTTGTAGACTACATGTTGGAGCTTTTAATGTACGGACATTGTGTCAAATAGGGCAACAGGCTTCATTAGCTAGGACTTTAGAATCTCGTGCCATCGATGTATGCCGCGTCTCGGAAACGCGCATACAGGATCCTAGTAAAATTATTAATTTGATTTTACCTTGTCAAAATAAAGAAGCAGCTTGATTTACTCTTCGTGTATCTGGAAGCCCTTATGCTGCTTCCCGGGGTCTTGCTGGTGTAGGCATAGCATTGAGTCGTAGAGCTGGACAATCTCTCCTTGACTGACAAGATAATCTAGAATGAGACGATAATGATAATCATGTATCCTGTTTAAAAAAAAATTTATTCCAAGACAAACAATGCACAAAGGAATGATAGTTGAGAAGAAAAAGAAAACAATACATTTGGTTAAATGTAGCGGTGACGTAACAAGAGACTTTGAAACTGACTAGTTAGAGTAAGACAAGAGTTTCATAGTAGATTGTAAATTGATCTAGTGATAATGAATGACCAAGAATCGTTGGTTAGTTAGTGTCTTCCGAAACTAACAATATCAATGTCTAATGAATAACAAAAGTACTAGTCTCTACAATTTGATTGCCTCACATATATTTCAAAGTTTTTTCAATATAATTCAAGTTAGTTATGAAATTCTTGAACATATACATCATTGCAGTTATCACATGAATATTTGTTTTCATCTATACTGTAATGAACGTTTTGTAAACTTTTTAACATATGTATATATATATCACTGATTACAGACAAAAATTATTTATCAAGTTATTAAATGAATAAGTAATACTAAATATAGTAGGTTGTATGCATAGTCACCTTTTTGTTATTGATTTTACTACAAACAATACATTAAAATAATGGTTGATTTAAATAAATTCGAAACATTCGACGATTAGTTATGTTGTTATTGTAAGTAGTGTGTCGTGTCACAGAAGTAAAAGTGATCAGGAATATAATTAGTTATAGAGATGCAAGAAAATCATATGTGGCAAACAACTGACCATTGATTTCAAAGTATTCTGTTCGTAGTGTGTCTAACATTCAAAATGATTAATTGTTGGAGAGAAATCGGTTGAGCTGGAGCTTACAATTATTGGACAATAGACTATTAAATAAGGTTTAATACAAATAGTCACTCATTACCAAGAGATATCTGTCTGAAGAAACTAATAGTCGCTATGTATCAAGTCTTACTGATAAGGATCGTTTCCGGAGAATTAGACTTATTTATTGTTCACAAGCGCTAACCAAGTACACGACGTCTCCTGAATCTCCTTCAACCATCAACTTACGCTAGAGTATAGTGCAGCCCCCCTAGTAGTAGTTACATTAGGACTGGATAGATAAAATGTGATCAGCACTTAGAGGCTAGAGAAATAATATTATATTATTATATTATATATTATATATGACATATATATATATAATATATATATTATATATTATATTATATATTAATATTATGATTAAACACTATCACAATATATTAATATGAAAAAATATGGGAAAATAAGTTATTTTCTCAATTATGTTTGGTTTATTCTTATTACCTTTTTCGCCGGGATTTGATTAATTACGAATAGTTTGTTGAATGTATAACATTTTTTCGAAAACTTCCTCAGACATAAAACATTTAACATCAGTACTAAGTGGCTTTGTAACTACTTTATCATTATTTTGATCAAACCATTTTAATATTTTGTCAATCATTTCTCTCAGTAGTATTATGTCGGTGCCCTTCTAAGGTTACTGACGGTTTCGAGTCCGGATAAAGAAAGAGGGTTGAACATAGGAGTTAGTGACCTCATCTCGTAGAAAACTAACTGGCTCAAGAAAATCACAAACCAGAAAAAAAATTGTAAATTATTTAACCGTAGTAACTAAAAAAATACACATTCATTCATAAGTTGGTTGGCTAAATTTAACATACGGGTTGAAATCTGTTGATTAATTTTCATGAACACTCACAGTAATTGTTGAAATGTTTCAGTCATTATTTTCGTATTATATAGTTTAACTATGGATTATTATTTTTTTTTTTTTGTTTAGCAATGGATATTAATTATTACTTGACAATAAATCATAACAACAACAAATAATTTAGTAGTCATTACTTTGTAAACAAACTGTTTGTTCAACAGTAATCTATTCATTCCACCTTCAATATATGATAGGCACTTATCTAAATATGTTGAAATAATGAAATAGATTTTTCGTAGTTCATTTGATAGTAGTATCATGTTCATGGAGTTAAAGAGTTTAATTATAAAATCGTTACTGTTGTTATGAATATAGTATTACAGATATTTTACAGGCATGTCTGTGTTATAGTTCCTATTCCATCGGTGTAAGACACTGTAATTTATTTACTTTCTGTGTATGTATGAATAGAACTGAATGCTAATTGTTCAAGAGTGATATTCTTGCAATGTTCTGGATTCACGAATGTATCCATCTATACCATCAATCGTCAACGAGGAAAAAAAAGGGTAATCACCAGGAGCACTAGGAAAGAAAACGAAAGCAATGTGTCATTTGCCTAGTCATCTCAACGACTGAATTACCATTTATGAAATAATTAAAAATGCTTACTTCCACTTTAATGAAAATAAAAGATCAACACATTTAAATGAACATGTACTAGCGCACATAGATAAACCTTTTTATCTTCTTCAATAACACCTTGAATAGGATCAATCTGATGAATAATTATGATGACATTTTTATCATTAAAGTAGATATTATCATGAAAACAGAGTAAGAATAAGTAAATCGCCACTAATTACCGAATTCACAAAGATTCGTGCTACCGAATGGCTAGATTAACAATACTGGACAATACCTAAAACCTGTGACACTACTTACTATAACATTAAGAAGGAAAGTTCTATCACATCAATCAGTTTGTATGAGCTAGTCGTAAAGATTATTGGCTGTTAAACACTGTATAATGACTACTTTAGAAATTAAAATGAAACATATCGTTAAATAGAATTTAAATTATTTACATTCATTAATTATATTCGCGTGCTGAATGAATAGAGAATATGATTTATTTGGATTTTTTTGATAATCCGATTTTTTTTATTATGATATAAAATTTGTACGATTGAATAATGAGTAAAATGAAAACAGTCTTTAAATTTGTTCAAACAGTTCAAACTAATTCAAACAGTTAAATTTTATCCTGCATGTTTCTATGTGAGGATCAATAATTAACGTTTACTGGGGATTCTAATACCTTGTTGTATATCAAAATTTTTGTCTTTTGGACTAGCAAGATGTTGATGAGATTCCTATGAATAGCATTATAATAGTCAAAATGGTATGTCTTGATAAGAATATAATTTTACGATTGGTATATTCTAATGAGAACGGTTCTATTGATGACTTAATAGCAGTGATTGGCACATGGTACTTGAACAATTCGCCTCTCATACAAGAAAAAGACCAAGTTCAGGAAAAATTCAATATTCAAGTAGAACAACTGGAAATGGTATAACTTCTTATGAACTCCAAGCCAATAGAAAATAAGCAAGCGAATACTTGTAGCAACCAATCAGATCAAGGTGAAAGTCATGCAACAAACAAATTGAACCAGTAGAAAAATATTATAAAAAATGCTAAAATTCTGAAAAGAAAGTTTAATAAAAATCTTGTGACCACCTTAGCCCAAACCTAAAAATATTATATTGTAAATTTAAGGCATTTTTCAAAGATGTTTACTGATTAAATGTACGTCACAGACGATAGTACATTATCTGAGTTACTAAAAATGCACTAATCGATGAGCTAACTGATAACAAGTCGATAAACTAATTTTTTTCAATTAATTGTGAAAAAAATTCAATTTCTATTTTTATTTGTATACTGAATAAACTTATTTATTAAATTTGGTTACACTCAGACACTTAGCCATTGTTGTTATAATTAAATTGCAATTACCTTTACACAGACACTATCAGCAACACCCTACTGTGGGATAGAACAAACCAGACTCTAGCACACGAAGAAATCAGGAAAGAGTGGTACAGGTGGATAGGACGCGCATTGAGTAAAACACGCCACTGCTTCTCAAAACAAGTCAACGCAAAAGAGGAAGACCAAAACAAACACATTACGCTGAGAATCGGAGACGAACATGAAAAGAAAGAATAGCGATTGGACGGAGCTTGAAGAGAGGACTCAGAGCAGAGTAGGTTGCAGAATGGTGGTCGGTGGCCTATGCGCCATTGAGGGTAACAGGCATAAGTAAGTAAATAAGTAATATATACACTACACAAATTGTTCGTATAAAAAACTTCAACCGACTGTCTTGAAGCATTATAGTCAATAAAGATTAGAAACTAAGGAATATTTTTGAGGTATTCATAAAACACGATAGAATTACGGTAAAAATACTCGACTTTTGAGTGAGCATAATTCACATAGCTTCTCTAGATTAAAAAATCTATTTTTTCAATGTCTTTTAATTACTGACTTTAAAAAAAAACCGTGTTCAGTTTGATCATTATTATCCGCCGATGACTAATTGATCAATGTACAGTTTGTTGATTAGATTAGTGAGCTCTAGAATACACATTCAATGCACTTGAGAAAATCGCATAAACTATGAGACTTTGATATCTAAACAATAATAATTTCAGTAGCAAAATACTACTAATTGTAGAGCTTAATAAATATGACTTCGAATTAAAATATTAATATATTAACAACTTATTTGTTATTACAATTACTGATGTTAATAATTATGATTCAGGTGATAATAATGATGATAATAGGCATTTCAATAAATCATTACGGGTGTTATATAAATTAAACATGAATGTTTTTTTTTTGTTGAAGTATTTACAGTTAATTTTCTTTTTTACATTAAGCTATTCCAATTCAAAATTTATTTGATTTTCACATTTTCCTTTAACAGCATACTTGTGCAGAATGCCAGTTGAAGAGAGTGAACACAGTCTTTGAATGAAATTACTAATACAGACAATATTACATTACTTTGATGGTTCTGGTGAACATGTAGATTGAGTTAATTTATCAGAGTTGTCTATCGATGATACTGGCTGATGATTACATTGAAGTATGCAACTTAACTGAAATTGTAATCTGTCAGGAAGTGGAAAACGATCGAACAAGTGATTTATATTATGGTTATCGTAAAACCTTATGTCTTTGAATACGAGATCAAAGTGGGAAAATTATTGCAACGAACAAAAACTGCCTCTTACCTCTTGGTTTTCAACTGTTCTCAAGTTGATGGACACTACTTTTAATTGATTTAAGTATTTCAGTTAGGTTGAAGGTGTTTTTTGTCGAAATTAATTTAATTCGCAGTTTGCATTCGTCACAGATTGATCTTAGTTGAAAGTACTACTGGAATTCAGAAGACTCTAGACAGCGAAATAAGAAGTTACTGGGTTTAGCCACCAGGGGATTTTGAGTTTACACTTCTGACCTACATAGGATGAAACGTCCGTCACTTGTTTTCAGTGGTATTAAAAAATGAGATCGATTTGTGCTGAATACAAACTACGAATCAAGCACTTTTCGAATCACGATATTCGTATTTTTTGGAAAATACAAAAATAAGCAGGTTTTATGAAAGGAAAATTAAAGTGACTATTTGAAAACAACCTTTCATCCAAATGATAAATTTACTTTTTAAAATGCTAAATTGAACAATGAACCAGTGTCATGAATATTTACGTTGTAGCATCTGTATATAGTGATGCGTAATAAAAGTTTGAGTCATTAGAAAATTATAAAATCTCATCAATGTTTAAAATACATGTATGATGCAAAATAAGGAAAGAGATTTTTAAAAATTTTCATTTGCATTACGGGGTTGTGAAGATTGTTAAGTTATACATTTTTGAAACCATGATACGATCAATGCTAGACCACCATTAGAAACCTGGAAGCACTGAACGACCGTTTCGTCCTGGTATGGGACTCCTCAGCAGTGCGCATCCATGACTCCTGCACCCCGCAGGATTTGAACCAAGGAACTTCGGTATTGTAGGCGAACGCCTAACCATCGGACCACTGAGCCGGTATCTAATGGTGTTAATATCTAACTTCGATCAATTCACAGAGTTGCGCAACCTCAAACACAGTCTTAGGTAGTTACTGTCTACACTCGAACAGGTTGAACTTCACTGGTCACGTCTTCCCACTAGAACTCGAAGAAAATTCCTCACGAAGCTAGTCACTAGTGAGCACAGGTAATTTGGTATACCGAGGGTGCTGGGTTCGAATCCTACGGGGTGCAGGAGTCGTGGATGCGCACTGCTGAGGAGTCCCATACCAGGACGAAACGGCCGTCCAGTGCTTCCAGGTTTCTAATAGTGGTCTAACATTGATCGATTCATGGTTTCAAAAATTTTATTTCACCAAATAGTATGTTTTTATCATTTTCTTTATAACAAAGTTTAAAGCATTAAGGAAAAATATTATGTAATTCCACAACATGATTGTGTATTTTACCTTTTTCAATGGCAAATTTTTGTGACTGTTCAATCACATCATGTTTCCATGGATTGTATCTAGTGCCTTCAGGGTAAATAACCATCCAAGTCTGTGTATTAAACAGAAAAAAAACAAATAAATGGGTCAAACAAAATTCAACTATAAAATTGGATTAAGTGATTATAACAGCAATTAACAAACCTAAATTATATGCGTAAAATGTTGTGAAATAACTTGAAACATTATTTTAAACAAACTTCAAGTTTGATAATATTTAAAAAAAAGGGTTTTTGTTGACCGACTGTTACATTTTTGGTTGATAATGATTAACAATGATTAATGATTGGTAGCCATGATGCAGAACATATTAATTTCTTACATCTGAATGTGTATAGCTTAACTTTGTAATCAATAGTATTACATTTCGAATATTTTGTTCACATTTCAGTGATATAGAATTCGATATACAGATCTAACTTGAAAATAGTACAATGTTCTAGTGTCTCATAGTAAGTGTTATATATACAAATGGGAAGATAAACTGAGTAAACAAATGATTCACTTAACCACAGTAAGTCCACAGGTATTCCAATAAGAACCAATCTGTCTAAACAGCTTTCAATATAGTCATGTTTTTCTTTATCTCGTGTGTATTTTCACTAATTATATGTTTAAGATTTTACATATTTACTGATTTGGGAAAACAAATTCAAAAATATTTTCCATATTTCAAAATTATGGTTTGACTTCTACATTTATGCAGGTACATTATTTAAAGAGCATGAAGCATGATTGTGAATTAATTAACTATTTAATCATGCAACTACCAAATAATTTTTTGATGCCGTATCATATATTTCATGCGGAAACAACTAAACAAATCTCCTTCACGAATCACTGCTCAATCATCAATTAGTTGTAAATATCTCAGTTCCAATAAGAGGTCAGTCACAACCCGAATAGTTCAGTAGTAGCGTCTCTGATCGACGGAATAAGATACACCAGAGAGTATTAATTCTCTCATGAACACAAGTAAATCTTGAAGATGAGAACCAAATACCGTGAAACGTAGATCGATTTGTGTCAATTACTTTCAAATACTTAACAACTCACTGTCAAGTCACTTAGTAGACGAGTGATCAATTTTTTTTTTATAATGACAGCATTTTCTTATTAGCAATAAGTTTTATACACATTAGAATGATAATTTTAATAAGTACAAACAAAACAAACCATATAAAATGCTCGTGAAATATTTAAAACATTTTTGTTTTTGCTTTATTAAAAGATGAATGAACATTATTCGTTTAATTTTATCATAAATCGAATTAAATTATTATTATTTTAAACACAACAATGAAATGTAGTTATCCACGTTGAAAAATGTTTCTTATTTTAAAACATTATTACACAGTAAACTAAATTTATCAATGATAAATGAAATGTAAATTAAGATTATGGGAAATTTGAAAATCATCAAATATGCGCATTTATGGAATATATATATATATATATACATGCATAGTTGATCATTTCAAAGAAATTGATTATTGAATGGATTGTTAATAATGATAAATTTAATTATATATGTAGAATATATCAATCACAATTAGTAGAAAAGTTAATCTGACATTTTTTCTGACTCAATGTGTAGGTTACTTACTTCTTCAGAGAATTCGTTTAGACTTATTTGTAGATTTCATAACTATTAAAAGCCATTATGACAAAGAATGCATCATAAATTTATGAAATAATTCAGGTAAATAAGTTGATTAACTGCATAATTTGTTAAAAAAATTTCTCTTATTTACATTTCGATTTACGTGATGAGAATCATTGAAACAATCATATAACCTCATCCACGTATATTATTAGAACACAAAGAAATAAGTATTTTATCTATCCTTATTCATAGAAAAGAATCTAGTTGGTTGGATATGTAATTTACTTGTTCCAGTGAGTTTCATTTTACTATCCTGCATTACAAAATTTATGATTCAGACAACAATAAGAAATTATTGATTGATGAGACAGGAATTTAATGAAAATTCGACTAAGCAGATATTATCTTAAAACTGTTCGAAACGAATTAGAATATCACATTTATTATAGCAGCCTTAGTAGTAGAAGTGGTAGTATTGCAATAGATTTCAATGAATTGAATCCAAAAGAGATGTTTTTTTAAGCGTGAGTAATTAAATTTATCCATTTTATTGCAATTCCTACTATTAAAAAGCGATTAATATATCGACAAGATATAAGCATGAACAAAAAGTACGTTGCACTGGAGGTGGCTGCATCATACTCGAAGTTGGGTTCAGCAATTTTTGTGACAATCGGTATTCGATGTAATTCCTTAGACTTCGCACACTACGCGTCATGATAACTGTTACTAGATAACGCCCACCGGTGTATAAATTAGAAAAAGAATGAGAAGCGCTGAGGACGTTTATAATAGCATTACAAACAGATCACAAAATTCACAGGCACACGAAGCGAAATTGATGTACGAGCAAAGAAGAACAAGCGAGGGAGCGAGCAAGAGTGAGCTAACGAATGTGTAAGCAAACAAGTTAGTGAATAGGATTAAAATGTACATGCATACATATACTTGGGAAAATGAATGAGTCATCAAATTACTTAAGAGATTAACATTAGGGCAAATAGAACGAATGTGTACATAGGTGGTAAGTAGTTCTCAAGCCTAAATGCTCATATAAGCACGACAATAATATAAAATCACAATGATATAGATGTACGAATGACTCAATTTGTTAAATAAGTTAAAAAGGGCTTAACCAAATTAAATATGAACGCACTTAAATGTATGTCAGGTACTCCATTGGGGTTTCCGTAATGGTAATTAATAAATAGCAATAAAACCAAAAAGGATACCTTCCCACTGTTAAATTGAAACTCTAATGCTTAAAATTTATTTTATGAATAATTCATGAAAATCCCTAGACTGCAAGTCAAAACAACAATGAAAAACACTTTTCAATAGTTTTGATAAATATTCAATTACTTTATTGGTTCAATGATCTTATTATATTAGTTAACTACTAATGAAAACAATATATTTAAACGTATATAATAGTGTTTTCAAATAGATATTCATCAGGTTTCACCGGAAAAATGCATTATTATTTGTATGAAGATATAAAGACAATCAAAAGGCAATTTATAATCTGTCTCAATTAACACAATATAACCTATACACAACATTCAACATCGTTATCATTCCGGTTAATCAATAGTAATATTAATCGTTTGGAATAGTTTATTAATTACTGAGATGATTCTTTATTATGTATATGATTACTGGATTGATTAACTGCACTAATTCAATTAGTTCATTTCACTGACATTACAGAGATACATAAATTGCGTTGATGAGTTTAGTACTCCTTTCTTTTGCATGTACACATGTGAAGATTGTCAGGTATTAGAATGGACCTTGATACTAATGTAACCAGAAGTAATATGACGATGATTTCAAATGTGTAAAAACACTAATCTCCATAACTTTAATAGAAATAATATTGTCTGCCTACATCTGTTGTTGTTTTAGTTTAACAAAGTGGTAATATTTAAATATTTCGAATAGAATACAGTTATCCATCATTTGATCAGCTTGTGCAATCACTTTCGCTGATATGCCTTCTTATTTAAATTGGTTTTCTTTGTTTTCAATTATGTTATTTTAAATATTTAGATTTTAAAAAGTTTAAACTAAATTTTTTTAAAGTTGTATTCACATTAAACAGGTGACTATCGAAGTAGATTTGCATGGGTTTATAATTTCTCTTAATTGATAGTTAATAGATTAGATGATAAATCTAAATGATGTTATGTGTGTCCATTTTGATCTCATTACCTCGATATGAAAGCATTCAGTATTTGAATCAAAAGTGATTGAGTTGATGTTTCAGAATGAAGATTACATTTAGGGCACAAGTTCATCCAACTGAAAAGTCTCAAAAAGGATAATACACAACTGACAATGATTACACTACCTTTCTAATTAAAAAATTCACATTACCATCATTTACTAAATAATTATGTCGTTGGTTTTGCCTGTTGAGTGAACTTTTTCATCGTACTATCAATTCAGATAATAGATAATTTTTTTTCATTTGTATTAACTACAAAGTTCACACATGTATGCGAACAAATAAATAGATTTTTCAATGAAATTATGATTTAATCTAATGAATTTTATTATTATTTCAATTATTATTATTATTATTATTATTGAAATGTTTAAATGTCAGTAAGATCTGGATATTGTTTCTTGTTATTTTACTTGTAGTCTTTGAAAAACCGGTACTATTATTTACTTGTATACACATACATACTTAGATGGTTAGTTATACTCATTTCATGCTGATAAAAAAATTATTAATCATAAAGACTTGATCTTTTTTAAGTGTACAAAATTTACGGTAGTTTCATTCATTTAAAACTCAAAGGCTTCAATAAAAAAGAAACAACTTTGATATTACACAATAAAGTAATCTTCCTTCTTTTCATATTAAAAGCAATCCACCTTCAAGTTTTATACTATTAAGTACATTCCTATGTAGGACCTGATTAAATATTTTGAAAATGTGATAAACACATGAAAGCAGCCATAATATGAACAGTACAGTTTTAACATAACATAAGCTATTTCATTGTAGATTTACTTTAGAAAGTCGAATAAGTAATGTTCTACTCAGTATGAGTTTTTTGAGAATTATTCAGTTTTATTAAGATTGTCTAATATTTTGCATGGATTGAAGTTAAAGTATACATCATTGAGTCTCTCAATTATAGACTTGTAGATCTGAACTGATGAAAAAACTCATATTAGGACGAAACAATATTCCAGTTAGTCCTCTATCTTGTATCAATTCGTGACCTTAATACTTGTCGCCTGTTTTCTTCTTTGGATTCTCCATAACTTAAGTGTAAGTTATGCAAAGTACATAACTTTGACATTCCTCTATAACTTGGTAGTATTTGTCAGCAATTATCATATTAGTAACCATACATTACAGATTTAGTTTAGACTTATCAGAAAACTTCTGCTGACTTTTACATCTTATTTCAATAATCCTATTAAAGCGACTGCTTTTGTGAGGAAAAATTCCAAGGGATTTTTTATAGGAATTACAATAATGTCACAATAATGTTTTGTATGTCAACAAAATGATTGTTAAAACGCAACTAAAATCCAATTTGCTGTGAACGTAATGTCGAAATAGAAGATAATTCCCTGGCAGTTTACGAAAAGTTGGAACAGCTGTCATGATGGGTGTTAGTTCAAAGAAATCAGATTCATTTATGAAAACGAGCTACATTCAGTCTTTTTGTTTACCTCTACCTCTATAAAAGGATCATTTTATTCTGAAGTCAAATTTTTCTACCCACCTAATTCCATACTGATTACAAATGACTCAAACGAGGTAGAATTTATAATTTTCAGTTTATAACATGGTCTAATTTAACTTTAATATGTTGTCTATTTTCAGTATAATAATAGTTTTTGGTTTATGAATGAATTAGTTATCGAAAATGATCATTCATTCGAATACTCTTTGTTCTTCAAATATAAGTAAATAACAACAATATTCAGTCAAAGAATATGAAACAATAAATCTGATCGAAGCACAAAGCAAACATAATACTTGATTGTGTATTTTAGAGTTTGAATTTTTATATTTACTTAATTGTTTATCGTCATACAAATAACCCTAGATCTCATGAAATAAGCTTAAATATTTCATATCTAAATGAGTTGTTTTCTTCAAATAATATTCAATCAATTAGTCACTGGTTTTGTTTATTTGATATTTATTCAGATATGATTGTGAAAATGTTAATTTAATAAATGAAATATCAATTCATTGATAAAGTTAATAATGGTTGATCATTTCAGTATTTTTTTTTACAAATTGAATTCAATGAATAATTATTAATTTGGTAGAACATATTACAAACACCTCAAAATCGAAATAAACTTATCTCTTTAATTCTTCTTATATCAGTCTTAAGTTCAGTTGAATTATTTATTTGAGTAAACAGTGACAAGTTGCATTGACCAGTTTTTCACTTCATTTCAAATGCTAACAAGTTATCGACTGAGCTAATGAATTTCGACAGTTATTAGGTAGTGCTGTGGTGCGAGCTACTTATAAGTAGTATATGACGTGAGTGTAAACGTAATGTCTGGCAGCAGAAGATGGGGAAAGATCAAGAAAGGAAGAGTTAGAACACAATGGAATTTGTATGAAACGCATGAATAGTGACAATGGATTGCTGTTTTGCAACAGGAACAGTCCAGTTCGATATGATGGACTGATATTTTGCAAATTAACGATGTACGATATGGTTTTCCGATTTTACTGAGTAACTCTGTAATTTTCGTTAAATACAATTCGGTTGCCCTCACCTGTGTTCTCCTTCAGTACAGTGCAATGGATACACATTTTACAATTATTCTTAATTTGTGTTTGTGTATTGAGATTTGTTTTCTGATCAATCTTTCTAGACATAAAAGAATCCTGTTACATAGGAACTTGATATAACTATTGTATAATACACGAATTATGACTAGCTGTAGATTGTTAGTTTGTGTTACATATGTATGATATTAGCAATATTTACATAAGAACGAATAAATATCAAATATTGTTCTAAACAAGAAAAAAAAGTGATATCCATTGGTATTATCAGCTGAAATAGTGACGTAATAATTATTTTATTTTTCAAATGAAAATCTACTAATTATTAGTATCATTTCAGTACAATATTTATGTAAATGCTCCATTGATGTTATTGTATACAGTTACTTATCCAATACTACTCACTAATCAAACATTAGACAGAGATTTTAGTTGCATTACAGTGGTTGTGAAGATTGTTAAGTTACACATTTTGAAAACATGAATCGATCAATGTTAGTAAGTGTTTTGAAAAGCTAGAAATAAACTTTTCAAACAAAATCTCATTAACTCAAGAAAGAACAAAAGTGTCACAACAAATTTCGATAAAATAAAGTGTTGAAAAAAAAATCACAAATAAATAAAAATTCGCTTATGCAACAACTAAAAAAAAATACTATTCAATTTAATTAAGTCTTTTTCAAATCTCATTTGTAAATGAACACATTCCTTGAAATAATCAAATTCAATTATTAATATTATTATACATATTTACAAACTTTCATGTGTGTACATTTATTTATAAAAGATAAATAAATAAATATATTTATATATTTATTTATTCACTTCATCAATGATTCGACTATTATTGATTGTCTAGATGAAATTTCTTCTCGTCTTTAATAGAGTAAATAAATGTTTTATGAGTTTTGCTTTATGACAGAACCATAAGCAAACAAACAAACAAACAAACAAAAAATTAATTTCAAAACTTTTAAAGATTATGTTACAAAATTGCATTGTTTTCGTTTGTTCATAGATTTTTCAAAAAAAAAATCCATAAACACACATGTAGTGAGTGAGTGTGCGTAAAATGTTCAACAAAATAAATTTTTTAAAAAAGAAATATACATGCCAGTACAAATGAACTGAAATTGTACACGTTGAGTAAAATAAAATTTTTTACCAAATTATAAATCATAATATATATATTTTTTACATGAATAATTTTTTTTTGTTTTGATGAAACTTGAATACTGACTTATTTATGAATCAAGCTAATTTGTTTATCTGAATTGAGCATTTCGTCATAGTTTTTTGTTGAATTCAATTTACACACACAACAATTAATCACACACTTACCTGTATTCAATGCGAACAATGTTGTTATTTTTTTTTATATCTATGATGACGTTTTTGTACTAGTTGCCTATATGAAGTTGATCGCTTTATCTATTAGAAATATCCATCAACATTTTTATGCATAACAATGTACGCAGTATGGTGTTGTTGTTAATAAAACCGTTGGATACCGGCTCAGTAGTGCAGGGGTTAGGAGTTCCCACACAAGACCGAAGGTCCTGGGTTCAAATCCTGCGGGGTGCAGGAGTCATGGATGCGCACTGCTGAGGAGTCCCATACCAGGACGAAACGGTCGTCCAGTGCTTCCAGGTTTCTAATGGTGGTCTTACACTGATCGATTTATGGTTTCAAATCTGTAACTTACTTTATTCTCTTTAGAATAAATACAATAAAACATTAGGCAAGACTAGTTGTTTGATCATGATATACAAAAATATGGTCGTCTTGAATGAGTGGTTAGCAGACATAAATTCCAGTTGTAAATGTTTTTCAATGTAGATTTGCAGTAGTTATTGTATCATCTAAAACCAAATGGATTTAATTTTTTTCAGTATGGGACTCTTCAGTAATGAATAGCCAAGATCTCGCCGTCAATAAAGGTTAGAAATTTTGATCGCTCAGTTGAAATTGGGCGTTTTAAATGTGAAAGTGTTTGTACAAAACCGAAAGTACCTCAAATTCAGTAAAATATATGGTAATGAGAATGTGTCGGAGAAGAGTCTTAAATTAGGATGTGATGCCCATCTAATACGATTTGTGTTTTTATCATCCCTACTAATTTGTATCCCTAACAAAAACCACATGACAATGCAATACTTCTGAGATTATAAGTTTAACTAACGATAAGTAAATATCTGTTTATAAATTATTTAGTTATGTGTTACACAAATTAATTATTAATTAATTAATTAATTAATTATACGCAAAATAATAAATTCCAGTCATTGATTAACAGTTTGAAACATCACACACATTCTTATATTTTACATAATAGTGACGCAAAAACTATTTACATGAGAATGGAGAAAGTTAGATGAATAACGTCAAAGATTTTCAAAATATTACACATTGAAAATATAGTTTGTAGGAAACATTTCTGTCAACTTATCGGAGTATGAAATAATTCTGTCAATCAATATGTCAGAGAAGATGAAAAAGCTCAGTACATTTACATCAATATGATTGAATGTTCAGCCTTGTCGAATATTATTTCGTTACACTGATTAAGATTGCCTAGCGATTATCAAACAATATGTTTGCGATTCTGAATACCGCTCAACCGATCAATCACTGAATTATTGAACTGATATACTATATTATGGTTCTTAGCCTTCTTTCAATCTACTCCTAATGTTAACCCGTAGTTCTTATTGCGTTAAAATGTAGTTGTTTATGTATGTGCAAATCTCATTTCAACCATACTCTCTTTAAGTTCAATGTAAAACTAATCACTTCTAAGTAACATTTCGAATACTACTAACCCATAAGTGTCCTTTACCTTAGTGAGGCAATTTTTTTTCACCCATGTTGTAAATATCTAGAAACACAAGGTTAAGATTATCAATATTGATACTAGTACTAATAATAATAATAATAACGCTTTTAACAACGTGACAATCTTTTAATACCTAAAGAAAACGGTAGTGTAGACTGTTAACCTCAAAAAAAAAAAATCTTACAAAATAGGAAACGATTTGATGTATGAGTTAAGAGAAAACAAACTTATTGTTGAATGATTTTCATTTTCTAATTTGTAAACATTGTTATCATCATACAACTTGTATAAATATCCAGAAAATATTGTGAAATAATTATTTTAGACAACTACAATATATGTATTTATATAGTCTATCTAACTAGTCTCATTTCATTGTTTAAAACAAAACAAAAGATTCCTCTAGTGATAATCGCACAAGAAACAGTTTATAGAATATTGTTCCTCAGTTAGCTTATAAGTTATTTTTCATTTCACTAACCCTACATTTTTATACAGGTGGCATCATATTTCGAACATAAAATTTTTCCTACCACTATTTCTGTTTCTTCTAGTCCTGGTCCTACTTGGGAATTGGTTGTGGTAAGTTTATCTGATTAGTGTTTTTTTAGCGAGTTAGGAAGACCCAAGCCAGAGTAGGTTGAAGAATGCTGGTCGGCGGCCAATTCTTCATTGAGGGTAACAGGAGTAAGTAAGTAAGTAAGTAAATAATCTTGTTACCTTAATAGTGTGTGGCAATTTGAATCAATGTACATACATATGTACCATATTCAATGTTGTGTACAAATAAATGATAATATTATTATACTTGATTGAAACAAATTGTACATGAGACAGTGACTAATCATCATGAATAAATGAATAATCAGACAACAACAATTAATATTACAATAAAAATAAAAATGACTAATTGAAATCTAATCTATTCATATATTTATAAACGTATAAACTTAGTAGTCAGTGTTTGCTCATATCACATTGTATTTTATATATTTGATGACATTTCTCAAAGACAATTGTCGAAAATAAACTAATAAGAGTTCGTCCAAAAATAATAATCATAATAACAAGCTTTTATACAGGAAAAAAAAAGACAACCTACGTACTTAACTAATTCAAACTTACACTAACATGGACATTTTTACAAGTTGAAACTTGAAATCAGTTTAGATCAAACATAATCCATGATTGATATTAGTTGAACATGAATAAATTTATTATTGTTATTGTTGATGCAATGTGTTGATATTCTATAAAGATTGTACAAACATTAGTTAATACCATTGTAAAATCTATTTTTAATGGTTACCTGTTATCAACCTCTGTTCTATCATCTTTCCGACTGGTAGATTTTCAATTGGTAACTTCCAACGACAAAAAACATGCCGTCATCAATTATCTCATGATCGGAAATCAAGTAATAATTTTCATTTTTCAGTGATATATATATATATATATATATATATATATATATATATATATACATAATAATTCATGTATTCATTAATATCTCATTTAGGTTTATCTAACAGGTCATAGTTATGAAATATGAAATAAGTAAATACCAAGTTATATTATTTAATTTTCGATAAGCAGTATACGTTTCGTTTATGTTTTGAATAGAATATATTATTTTATATCGATGAAAACCATATATTATTGAGTGAGTGATGTTCATGAACTCGTTACGCGAAAAGATCATTGGAAAATATTTTAAAAAATTTCTTAGTTTAAATATTTGTACATTAGCTGCTGATTCCAGTGTTTGATAAACAATATATTTTCTACTTTGAGTACATCAGTCGTATATTTGATTCTAATTCATTACTATACTGTATTCAGAGTGTATAAAGTATTATTTTTGGGATAAAAGTCATGCTATTAGGTTGTATCCAGTTTGTTATGATTTCATTATTTTTATTATTTGACGAAATTCGCGATCAGTTTAACGGTTTACTATCAAAAATAACATTCACAACACTAATAATACTAGGTCAGAGAGTGTTGAGTAATATCAGATTTGATGAATATATCGAAATAAACAACAAATTTCAATATTAAACACAGACAACCTGTAAAGTAAGTTTGTTCACCGATTATAAACTTGTCTTCTTGGTTTTTAATTTGCTGTAATTTATCAGCTGTAACTTACTAAAGAGATAGTCGTCGAGATGAAGAATAGTGTGAATAGGAGTTTTCGTGATCACGATCTGAGCTCATAAGTATTAGTTCTCATATTTACTTCTCATATCGGCGATTATGGATGTTGCTGTCATGCTTAGCTTCTCTAGGTTATTTAGAAACCAAGTATATTTGTTGTCATCTTGTTTATGATCATTGAATATACATGGAAGCTATCTCATAAAATTTTTAAACTGTGTTAAAGATTCCAATCGAATACAAAGTTTTCGTTAAGGTGGCTGCACAGAGACTTTTTTTAATTCGATACCATTCATCACGGATCGATGCCATCTAAAAACTCATCAAAAGGCACCAACTAATAACTAGTGTTTTCGTTCTAGTCTAGCAATTTCTAGACATGTATAGCGCTATCCACCACAGTGAATAACCCAGAATTTTAAACTATCACAGCGAAAACAGTAACTTTTGATTGCTGAGTTGAACTCTGGAAACATAATCTACTGTATCTATGGAGTTATTATGATGTGCTTTCTGTGTTCATTGGTATCCGTCGAAAAGTCATTGTCTTACATTGGAATTCAGTTGTTCCAAATATAGTTTAACAAAGTTGCATTTCTATCACATTGCAAATTAATACACAACACCTACTCAGTTTATTACTCTAATGATGTCAGTCAGTCAGTCACAACGTAGAACTTCGTAAGTAAGTACATCAGTTCATGTTACCATACCACATTAGCACAGAGACGCAATTGTCAATTCAAATCCCATAGTAGTATAGATAGTAGAAGAACGAGCGGCAGTCCTCTATCGAACCTCTCCACCGGTGGCTGATGGCAATGTGATCTAGTTGGGACGACTTTGGGTGTCGCCAGGTCAAGTTATGTTTTTCTTTGTGCCTAAAGTTTAGGCGGTTATCTGAGCATAGTTGCTGCAGACGGTCGCGATTATCTGTTCAATCAGCTGCGATACCACAAGGTCCATCAGGATGTCTTTCCTTTTCACTCAGTTTACCTACTTGAGTATGGAATTCACCAGCCATTATTACTGTATCAGAGCGCCTAACGTTTTGGAGGAGGTCTGACAGCTTTCTGTAAAATTCATCTTTCACATCGTCTGAACTGCAGTCAATGGAAGCGTAGGCAGATAACGACGAAGAGGCAACGTGAAGTGTCCCTATCCTTCCGAGTTGTAACTGTCCCGTTTAGTCGGACAGCGCGCAAGCGACTATCAAGTCTAGTAGAGCTAGTTCAACCCTACAACTCGATGCTATACGTACACCGGCGAGACTCCGGGAAGCAGCATCAGGACTTCCAGATACACGAAGGGTTAACCGAGTTGCTTCCTTATCTTGAAATGGTGAGGTCAAGTGAATGAGGCTACTCGGATCCTGTATGCGCTTTTCCGAGACGCAGCATGCATCGATGGCGCTAGATTCTAAAGTCCTAGCTAAGAAAGCCTATTGCCATATTTGACACAATTTCCGTACATTAAATGCTCCAACATGTAGTCTAGAGCGGGGTTTCAGGAGACCAAAAATGACGTTCCGTGAACTCGCATCGTTTGCATTAGCTGTGCACTGTGATAAAGGAATGTGAGAAGAGTTAGTCGTGGAGATAAGAGTGGTACTAGGGGGTGTAGGAAGGATTTGATTTTGACCAATTCGGTCTCGTGTGCTGTTACGGGTATGAGGGCGGTTGTCACTTCCCGGCTGCCCACAACGTGAAAGGGTGTTTCTAGAGGAACCTGAAAAGGAAGATAGATTAGTGTTCGTTTCAGATACCTGGAAGCGCGACCGCAGAGTCCAAGGGACAACTGCTTGAGGTCGGTCACTCACGGCATTTTTATGAGAAGTTTTTGAGTATTAGCTCCGCTATTGAAAGCCCTTAGTGGGCACCCTTACGCAAGGAGACGGAAATCCGTGAGGTAGGGTGAGGTGTAACATTTTTATTTTCGACCTTTTCTAACCCTTCCTTCCTTGTGAGAAGGCAGCATCGCTGCAGATGCTGGTTGTCCGAGGGAAACACCTTACTGTTGTCACACCCCTCTGCAGTCAGCAGTACGACTTCGTCCTCAGACCTTGAGTAGCTGGTTTTAGTCTCATCGTTGTCCAATCGACCTGCCTGGCATGGTAGAACCTTCAGGAACATGTTTTCCAGCCAATATAGCTCAGTTGGGTCATCGCGATAAGCAAACCTGACCAACACGTCAAGGTAGCAGCTATGTTCGTGACTGAAATCATGAATCATTCATTGCTACACCACCAATAGTATGGGACTCAATGGCAGAGCTCATCCACAACTCCTGCTACTCGCAGGATTTTAGCCCAAGACCTTCGGTCTTGCGCGCCAACGCCTAACCTTCGAACCACTTAATTTATTGGTTATGTAGTTAACATTCACTTCATGTTAAAAATTACTTTAAATAACAATTTTACTTACATGCATCATAGTTGTTCTTATGCGAATCGATCGAATAGATGAGATTTTGAATAAGAGAAACGCTAAAATATTTTTTCGAAACTAATTCTATGATTTAAACCTTCATGTAGTATCAAATTCATCAAAAGCACGATATATAATATATGGCATTTAGTATGTCTCAGTACCAAGGTTTCCCTTGATAGTTACAAATAAATTGAGCATTGAATGGGAAGTTAATAATATAAGATAAATTTAATTTTTGGTGATATCCAAATACGTACAAAAACACAGGGTAAAACACTTTCGATTTCACTTATAGATACAATCTATCTATTCAAAATTTACATTTATTTCTTTTTATCCAATACTCAATTTCAAAATGAGTAAGAAAATGATTGAATTTCAAATAGGTAGTGAACATTTGAAGGCCAACCTGCGAATATGCAGACTAAAATATCTCCCTAAAATCAAGTCCGAAGATGAAAGACTTTGCACACCTATAAAATAAACTAAAACCAAACTAGCTCAAGTCAGTTATTTAGAGTTTACATAAATGAGGTCTAAGCAAGCAATAAAACTGATCACTAAAACTACAATCAGTTTTAGATATACTACAAACTTCAGTGATTATTTATGCAAACTCGTTGGAAGTAATAGTGCTTTAAAATACAACTAACTTATGGCATTATCTGTTCAATTAGTCTTATATAGTTCAGTGCCATGACTTATGATTAAGACCATCTGATCAGTCAGTTTGATAAATACCTCCAGTAATTAGGCGCCTAACACTAATGGTGTAATGATTTTCATGTGAGTGCACTTCATTTTACTGCCTGGAAAATCATGTCATATCGCTTAGTTTCAAACTACTTATTTCAAAAATCTAGTATAAAAAAATCTGTTTACTCGCTAACAAACAATACGATTCTAAAATGATTTCACATACAAATTCTTACATAAACGACCACTTGGGTAAATATTTGTATAAAGGCCATTTTACAGTCTATACAATAGTGAGTCAGAATAGTGATTTCCTGAAATGGTGTTTCATACAATGCAAATTTACCTAGCTTGATGTTTGACTGTTCGTTTGATATAGTGTTTTTACTCAAAAATAATCAACTATTAACAAGTCAATATCAATGATCCCTACAAGTTGAAATTAATCACATTTGCCATTATTGTTGTACATCTTAGAATTATTTAATAGCTCTTAAATATTATGGTTGGTGTGATTTACACCCGGAATGTATTGATCACAAATATGCAGTGAAAACAATTTTCTGATTATTTGTCTTATAAACATTTTATCAGTTGAACATCATCCATAATTCTTTCACATTTATTATCGTCTATTAATCCTTATAGATGACAACATTCCTGATATTTTGATATAAGGTATTGTTACGTATGCACGTGACCACATCAGACTGATATGCTTGAACTAGTACGGGGTTACCCCAGTCGGAAAACGAGAGCGAGAATCGATGATCCGGAAACATGACAGGCTATTCTAATACGAGTGTCCCGAACCCCCATTGAGTAGAAGAAGACTTGATATGAAGTAGAACATGTATTCTACAAGCATCCAGAAAGTACGAGGTCCAAGTCCAGAAGAGGATAGGGACCCCGGACTAAGGATTCGGGTCATAAAACGTTACAGATAATGCATAATTATATATAGTTAGGTCGAATAGGAAACAACATTGAAGTATGTGACATTAATAGTTAGGACGACCAATAGAATTAGACTTACAAATAATTCTCTTAGGATATTAGATAAATATCCTAACAGGTATGTATACTGATTTTGCTAATTAACAATAATATATTTAGGTTGTATTCAGTTGATGATAAACCGAGAAACAAAATGTATGTTCATGCCTAACAGATATTTAACGGTAAAACACGTTCTTGTTTCCGACTAATGTTACTGTTCACTTCGTAAATTGTTATTGAAAAGTAATTGAATTAATAGTTTCCAGGTATACACTTGTGGTACATGGTTTTATTGAATTGATTCATTCAAAGTCGATTCAAAAAAATTCGATTTTAAAAACAAAAAATGCATTTTACTGATGTTGACTTACATTAGACTGAAGTTTTTTGAGATCATTTAGCGTATTGACAGCGGTTTTCGCATCAAAATTATGACGGTCAACAAACAAGCACGAATCCTACTTGAGAAAATTAAACAAAAAGTAGTAAAATGATAACTGTTTGGACATGAAAAAACTTCATTTCTCCTGATAAAGCCAACAGTTAGTCAACAGCATGTGATCCGATGTTTCTACAGTGTTACAAAAGAATGGAAATGCATATTGACTGATGCTTGTGTCTCACGTGCAACATATTCTTGACTTGGAACAACTGGTGTTCAATACTATCTCCTGCTTTTGTACTATGTTTGACTTGTCATCAAGCACCTGGGACAATTTTCTGTCTTCAGAACAAGATTCTGTCTTGAAATTTAACAGAAGATATATAGAACACCAAACGATTTCTAAGTATTTTAATAATACAAAAAAAATTTTAATCTTGAAAATACTCCACAAAATTACAGACGTGGAGTTTGATAATCTTGGGGAATATTAAAATCAATTCAGTGTTGCACGTAATTCTAAATGCCTCAAAATTATCTTGTACAGCGTTTATATTGTTTTATGTATCACCTTAAATGAGTTTTAAACTTGCAGGCATAAGTTTGCATCTCTTTCTCCATAATTTATAAAGGAAGCCATCTCCCTTTGAATAAAAGAATTACCTTGTTAGTGAATAGGCTTATCCAGTTCATTATCAAAAAACGGGTAACAAATTGTTAACTGACGGTATCGTTACAAACCTGGGACTTCTGGAAGTGTTGACCATTTCAGAAACTTCTGCTAATGTCCTCGGTATTCACACTCAAGACAAAGCACAACTTTTTGGTCTGTCACCATTGAATGAATGTTTAAACTCAGAAACCATGCGTCAATATATAAAACTCTCACATGCCTATATTTTGTTCACTACTTTGGAGACTATATGCCTATAGCCTTCTTAAGTTCGAAAGAGAGTTATAGGTGGCACCATACTACTCCACAGACACGTACAAAAATTGCATGGGTATCACCATACCACACTACCAAAAACCAAACCGACCACATCTGCATCAACAAAGGGTTCAGAAGTACCATGAAAGGTATGACAATAAAGAAAGGCACTGATAGCTTCAGGTCACTTTGAAGAGGAACCTTAGGCTAAAGAAGCACTGAAAAACTGCAGAAAAAGCATTATAAAAGTCGTACACGACTTTTCTTCGGGAGACTGGCAAACTGAGGGAGTTCAAGATAGCTCTCAGTAATCAGGAACTGACGTTCCCACAATATCTACTAAAAGAAATTGAAACTACTATAAAGAGCAACCATAAAGGGATTCGAGAAACAATCGACTCAACACGTCAGAAGGTGCTGAGCCAAAACCAAGCGACATCACACGGAAAGGATCTCCTCTGAAATACTATGAAAGATTTAAAAGAAGGACAAGAAGACAGTAATCAACAGCAGCACAATAAGTACAGAGAAAGCAAGGTAGAGAGCGGATAAACGGAAGCAACCAAACGAGTGGAAATGAGCAATGGAACTAATAAATGGAAATATATTGAAGACCTAGCAGCAAAAGTGGGATGCAAATCATCCCTATACAACAACTTCCTCGACAATGAAGAAACATTTGAGGATGTGCACAAGATTACACAAAGAAGTCTTCATTGACACCATAGTGTACTCGGTAAAATGTTCACCGTCATACGAGATTCTTACAATGAACTTCACTGCAAAGTCTTGAATGGAAGACAACTCACTGCTGCATTTTAAGTAAAGACCGGTGTCAGACCAGGTTGCTTACTCTTGCCCTTTCTTTTCCATCTGTTGGTTGCTTATCCTCAGACAATCGAGTAAGCAATGCAATTGTTAGGAAACTAGGTATGATGGCAAATCAGTTGATGAAGTGTTGAATCTTCATCAACTGAGACGATTAGGATGCCGCTGGATGATTTGGACATTGCAATTCAACTAACTCTTCCACCACACACACACACACAGACCATCGGGGCTGTAGGAAGTCAATAATGGGTAATTGCAACTTAGGTGACTTAAAAATCATTTCCCCCGGTAGCGAAAAATTCTTTCTTTCATGATGCTGGTTTACTGTCACCATGAAGGCCGGGAAATCATAGAATGTTTTAAAACAAAGTATATGAGAAACTGTCATATGTCAGCAGTATGTGGTATTTGGTCTTCGGATAGGAAATATACCATCTTATTTGATTTAAACAGCCTACTTTGGAGCAGTACATTACTTAGGATGATAAACAATAACGGCTAGCTACATCATTTTGCGCTTGTGTGTCCTGGTTCAACTACTGATTCATTTTCACATTCATGCTGATCCACTTATGCGAGTAGTCCGCTTTTGTCACAGTAATTACTGAGCTTATGGACAGAAAAATAAAACTCTTTTGTCATGGATACTAATCGAAGTTGAAGATTTCTGATCTGCAAAAGACACTGTGATACACTTCAGCTTTGCTTATATATATTATACTGATAAACAACTTTGTACTCGTAAGAATTTTCCCATGAAACGTTAGATTGTTAATTACGTATGTAAATATGAGCAACTTATTTACGCCTTATCCCCTCAAGTCGGTATCTTCAAACTTCTAGCAATACTGCTGCAATTTTTTTAAGCCAAATTTTCTCATCTTGTTAAAATAAACAAACTCAACCACAAATTTACCTGGCTGAGGTAAAATCCGAAAATTGGAAGATATTTGAGGTTTTTATGGAGCACAAATCTTGTCCTTCCCAAACCACCCTGATGCGAAATGAGCATAGAACAGACAAACCAATCGACTTTATAAGTAATTACAAAAACGTAAATTGTATTTACCTTTAGATAAATGGTTTGATATGAACAAAACTTTCTCATTTTTCCTTTTAATAAAGTCAACATCACCATAAACATGTATCTTGAATTTAAAGATGTTAAAATTTTATACCTTTCTAACGTTCATGTACCCGAATATAAATAAAAACGTTCGCATAAAAAATGCGAACATAATTTCATTTAAATATCTATATGCCTGCTGGGAATGCAAAGTAAGCAACCTGACAGAAAGCCATAGAACCAAAACTGTTGGAGTTAATAAAAGAATTGTGAATCCAAAGTATTGTTTTAGGTAGTTATTCATATGAACTCAATTACAGCAGTATCACAGAAATTCGTATAAGTTTCATGCTGACACAATTCTCAAGGTCGTCTAAACAGCTTTTCTAACATTCAATAACTTTTACATTAACCATGTTAAACCAATTGATTATTTTACGCTCGATTCTTGTGCCTTCAGTACAATTTCACACATTCGGTAGTGTTCGATGGATGGTATTTTGTCCACTCGACTGCACTAGTTCCAGTCAGCTAACAGTTATTAATGAACTTGTGTGCCATGATTTAAATAAGTGCGTTCGATTCCGGGCAGTGGGGTTTTCGGATATCACTAGCTGTTTCTTTTCCGGTTAGCTTCAGTTTGGAGAATAATAATAAGATTATTCCAATCCTAATGAGATCTCAGAACTAAATAAATAGACGGATGAACCAGTCAATTCATAGGTGGTGGAGATAATGCTAAAGGATGGAAGTGTCTGTGAAGTAGAAGAAACAGAGATATGAAGCAAGATGGAATAAGTTGGTGGTCCTAATAAATGGCTGTGATGACAATTAGTGAGTTTCGAAACACCCATCAACAAAGTTGGTCCAAGAGGGAGATGATAATCAGTATTTGATATAGATGTAGATGAGAGGGCTGCGGTCACCTTGGCTTGGAGAGAATCCCAGGTTGAAAGAGCTGTCACTGAGAATCTGCGTGTTCGCTTTGATATGAAATTTTTTGATGGTTACTTCCAGGGACGCTTTGGTGATACTTTGGTAAAATACTCGTCTTCGGATGATCCGGTGTACACTATATGGTGTACGCCGTTACCAAAACACTTCTGATTTTCCTATAACTCGGCTAGAAGAATTCCAAGTGTTGGAGTCCGTCTTCGTAAGGCTTATTCTTCAACTTTATCACTCATTTAGTTCCGGTCTCCGCACTCTATCCCGGTTATTTAGTCTCTGTTGAGGAAATGGGATGAGACTACGTTGTGAAATTTGATGTATGGAGGTGGTAAATTCTAAAGGGATCTGAGGACGAATGAGGGTCAATAGCACCAGGAATTGTCCAGAGAAATGGTTTAGGTCCACGTCTGTTTTTTACTTATATAAACGATATTTATACAACTATCAAGATTTGAATACCATATGTATATGCGAATCATCTCAAAGTAGTCTACAGATTTAAGCTTGAAGTTGTAAGCTAAAAAAGTAATCCAAATTCAAAGTTATCTTCACAACTTACCTGCCTGTATCGAAACGTGGCACCTGCCACGTGACATCATACAATCTCATAAAAACCACAACGAAATAGCACTATACTTACAAAAATGTAGTGCCCATACTCTCATATCGGTGCATGATGTGGCCATTCATTATTCAGGAAGCCTAGACGGGTTATGGAGATCATAAATAAGAACTTCAAAAATTAGGTACAGTTTACGCTCTTCATAACTTGTATAAGGGCTACTGTTGAATACTGCTCATTTATCTTTTCAAACATGAACTCCATAGACGAGAAACCAGTAGAAAATGTCCAAAGAAGCTTCACCTCAATGTTAATTACCGTGGCTGTAATGTACGAAAGTCACCGAAATTAACGATAAACGTAGCTTGTTGACATCTCTGACTCACACATGGGCCTCGAATAATGATAAAACTAACTAAAGCTGAAGGCTTCTTAGTGTCTGTAGCTGAAAAAGTAACGAAAAGACTAATGTCTCCCTACATTGCAGTTGCAGTTGACCACCCAACCCTAACTGAGCAACTTGATATGTGCCTTCAAGGGGATGGTACGCTAAACGTCAGATGCTAATTCATCCTCCTTAACGAAATTCAGATAAATCTACAAGCACCCTCATTCTCAAATTCGGTAGCCGTAAAGCCACCGAAAAATTTTATTCACTAAGGCAGAAATATCAGCCCATCAATCAGCTATAAAATAAATCCTGATTTTAGAGGCGGTCACAAAAAGTAACAATTATATGATGAAATGTTTGTCATATGAAGCATGCCAGTTTACAGACACGATCATTTCGTCCCAAATACTTACACATTTACTGTAATAGATTTCTCCGTCAGGTTGATACTTTACAAAAGAAATCAGCCATTATCATAGAGTGCTGATATTTTCCAAATAAAGCTGTAAATAATGTTTAAAAGACTGGAATCTGTGACACATTAGCTGGTGCGAATCATCTCGTTTGCGTTGCTACGAACCACTGGTGGTCGAGAACTGTTGCAAGTTACGTCTAGACTTGCATACGAGGAGAATCGGTAAGGTAAATGAGTAATAATCATCTTGATAGCATTATTCAGATAACGATTTAACAGGTCTCCGTTAAAAAGTTATGTAAGTCTGTAGAAACATTCGGGACACTACTAAACAGGCGGGATGAACTGGTTTCTTTCGCATGTGATTCCAATAATGCCTCACAACGTTTCTGAAAATGGAAAGGAAAAAGTGAGAAGTATGACGAAACGCTGAAGATCAATTATGACGCAACAGATGCAGTTGTGCATAAACCTTTAGGGTATAATTACTTAGACCTTTCTCTCCTTCTTTTGTATTACTTATTTCATAATTGTATTTATGCAGGTTAGAGCATACATATTACTAGTAAGGCAGATAACGGGCAGATGGCTGAATAAATACAGGAGATTCAAAAAAGTAACTTTTCAGAATTATGTAGATCTGCAGATTGTAATACGGAAGGCAAAGTTATTTGAGGCAGTAGTAATAGTTCCTTTTTCTAATACTTAAGAAGCCAGAGGTGAACATTTCAACGTTGTAGCTTGGGTCGGCTTGTAGCCGGATTTATTATTAGGAAGTTTACAAGCATGAGTCGAAGACAGGGTTAACATGGCAAGGTTACACCAATATCATTAGATAGTTGCATTCCTCTAGATCTTAATAATAATAATAATAATAATTTATTCTCAAATAACTACGTTACAAGAGTCACGCCAGTTTACAGGCTAGATCAAATTGTCACAAATGCTTTCACAATTACTGTAAAAGTTATAGCAGTTAAAATAAGTATGAGTCAGTTTCTGGTTGCATATTTACACCATGTCACTGACAGAAACAGTATTGTACAGCCTCATTTTCAATAGTAGAGTACAAATAAGGAAGGAAGGTGCACAATAGGTTCTTTTGGCGATTTGCCGAGACCAATAGTGAATTTGTTGTGTAAGGTCATATGAAAAACCGATGGTTTTTTAAACATGAAGGAAACTCCGTACGTGATGGGTAGGAGCATAAGGGCTTGACCTACTATGGATAGTGGAAGAGGGGAATCAATGGTTTATCATTTGGTGATACTCGTGTGAATGACGAAGTATGTTCTGAGTTTGTTAACAGAGTCTGACTGCCTCGAGAGTTGGTGAAAGTCCTGGAAACAGCTGACCAGTCTCCCCATCGACCAATAACTGCGGTACTAAATACTCGTACCTATACCGTGTTGTCAAAAAAATGAAACGCATTTAGTTGTTGTCACAGATATGACGTCTGTTGCGGAAGTAGTTCAACCTCTAGTTGTTGCATGAGAGAGTTTATACATCGATAGAGATTAAACCCCATAAATATATGTGATATGGTGTCAACTTTAGCTGGTTAACGTTTTTCTAGCTGATAAACAGTGAGTTTTACTGGTACTTTCATCAAGGAGAACACAGGTTGTGACAACACGGAGTGTAGCTCCCTACCTACATCCATGATAATGATATGAATTTTTGTCACCCCTGCGGGAAATTAAAAAGCTTTACCTTGTGTCTGTGAGAGATTGGCTTGGCTTCCTACACTGATTATTTGCCGAAATGATTGTGTCGCTAGTCCCACAGTTAGACTAAAAAGTTTCGAAATCGCGTACTGAATAAAGATTTGATAAGAAAATAAACTGAAATCACCTGTGACAAGAAAAACAACACCAAAAAAAACAATTATCAGCCAATTTATCGAGGGAGTGTTTTTGTTGTTAGTTTAACATATATCGGTCAATTTTTGCGATTGCTTACTCGTAGCAATTCTTTTATTTGATATTCTGGAACCATTATAAATGTGTAATCATAGTGCTAGCTGTGTAACAGCTAAGGGGAACAGGAGAATCGATACTGAACCGCCGTATACTCAAATCGTTTTGTGTAATATTAACGAATATGAGTTACCTGATAATACTGCATATCAAAATTCAGAAATACTTGTTCACTTCGTTTGACAGTAGACCTCGGAGTTCTTGTTTCGAGTAGTTAATTGTCATTAAGCGATTGCGGTACTATAGTATCCTAGTGAGGTGATTTTGTTATAGTCTTCGGTCTTCATCATGTTAAGCGTCTTTTTAGACAACTAATGTGATGGCAGATTCCTAAACCCAAATAGATACAGCAACAAGACACTTCCATAGTAACATGCAGTCATATATAGTGTTTAAACATATCTTGTCAACTACAGATCTCCAAGTGACATTCCCATTAGACGCAGCCCATCAGCATCATAAACATAGTACACCAACTGGCAAAGCAAACGGAAGGATTTATTAATATTATTTTTATCCTGACTATAATTATTATGAAACTCACCCATGTCTTTGGATTCTGATTATTCAATATTTTGTTGCATATACAATCAGTGGTGGTAAAAAGTATAAATCTAATAGAAACCTCACAATTCGCATAGTGTCAGAACCGATTCTTTGATACACATGGCACTGATGGCTTGGTCAATCAGTTGATACAATATAGATCCAAAGTTAATTCAGACAAATACTCGGCAGTCTCCTCAAGGTAGAAAATTAGATCCAGATAACTATTGTGTCCTAGTTTACATTAGTTGTAGTGCATGTCGATTGTGCAGTATGTATTTGTTAGTGACCGATCTTCAAATAAACTCTCATTGCTGAAACATTCAAGTGTTAGTATAGTCTGTTACTGAACCATAATGGCTAATGAGGATTATATTTGATTAGCTTTTTGTACTATTCCAACTGGTTAGCTGGGTTTGAATGCTTATATATACGAAAATACGCAGTGCATGCGAGCACGAATCGACGGACTGATAGAATAACCAATTTACGAAAGTAAAAATTAGCAGGGAAAGATATGTAAAGTATCGCTAACAACAGGTTACGTTTCTTTCGTTGGTCTCACAACTGTGGGATGAAGGTCAGGCCACCAATAGCATACTTAACCCCGCTATGAAAATAACAGGCTTATTCCATAAATTTAGACTTAAGGGGGACATTTGATATATGACAGTCGCACTTATACAAATTGAATGATTTCGTAGCAACAGTATTTGTTTGATACTGTTGGTTGGGAATGCATACACTCTTGCTGAATAGGATGTGCTAAAAGCCCAGATTTACTCGAGCGATTTCAGCAAGGTCTAATCTACCGATATTACTCCGCTGAGATATCATTTATTAGACTACTTCTAGTTAGCAAAGAAGCTCGTTGACCCTACGATTAATAAGTCGTCGGGTTCTGAGTAGTAACATTTACTCGAAGATATTATTTCAAAACAACATAGGATGCTGCACAAAATACCCCTTCCTAAGCTCAACACATCAGGTATTCTAAGAATGATATAGGTACTCATATATATGAAGTATGGAAAGAGACAGATCTTCTCTGACGCTAAGTCTGTTACCATTAGCACCGCTAGGTGCTGATGCATTGGTCAAGAGGTTTAGGCGTTCGTTTGTGAGATCGAGGTACTAGGTTTGATTTACACCTCCGAGAATGCGGATACGCACCAATGAATAGTCTCATACTGGGGCGTTCTGTGCTTTGAGGTTTGCAATCGGTTAATGATTTCAAGAAAACTCTACAATTTCCTTAACCCTATGCTATAGTAACTGTCAGAAAACAGGGATATTTACAGTGTTTCATATACACTGAAAACTGTTAAAATTCACCTATCTAGCAAACTAGAAAGTTATATAGACTTCCAGTCACATCATGCACCACTGGCGTTGGACCTCATCCATACTTTTGCATCTCAGCAGCCAGCTTACGTCCTATTAAGAATATTATCACACTTGAGCGTGTTCAATGAGTGTAGGAACTAAGTTAATGACAGACCTTCCCAAACTTTTATGTAGAGCTTTTATGACGCCTAAGCCTTCTGCCCTTATCGTAGAATGCTAGTTGACCTATTATTCATATTATTGATCCAAAAATATTTAGGCGTTGATAAATTCTGCCTTTGCTCTCTATAAACGATTGGCTCAGACCATTACCCTGTTCATTGACTGAAATGAGCTTCCTGAATAAGTAGTATGAGTTCTATCGGTAAAAACTTTCAACATACTAGATGGATCTCTTCTTATAAACACAGATTATCGGTTAAAACAGGTCAAATGAACTACTAACGAGAGAACTGATGCTTGTTTATCTATTTCATCGCCAATAATGTCATAGTGACACCCTTGATACATTTCAATAACTGTACATTAGGCGAAAATTACATAATATGTCTTAGATTCATCTTTTGACTAGAAATTCAAAATGTCTGAAGAAGGAAAGGGTGTCTTTTATGAAATAAAACAAAAAGGATATTATACTGATCAGTACACTGCAAATCTACCACGACACTATGATGTACGACTTGATTTAGTTTACGACTTAATTTTAGTTTCAAAACCTTGCTGCAAGTCTAAATGGGCATATAATTAGCCAAAGCAAAGCAGAATGCTACCTCCCGCATGGTATAATACGGTTCTTTGCCTCAAATTATTTTTAGCTGCATTAAATATTAATGAACCTATTATGAATTGTACTGAAATTCATGGGCCCACTAGTGAAATAAACCTGCCTGTGGTAATTAGTCTTTTATTTCTTTCTAAATAGTAAAGGACTTCCCACTTAGATCCTATGATCCGAAGGTTCAAGTTCCTTTTTACACACCACCTACACATTGTCCCAGAAAGCTGCACATTGAGAGGTAAGAAGCTGGTCAGTAGACATCTTTAAAAAAAATTGCAGAAAGAAGAGAAAATTTCAAAGTGCTTCCATTACCGAGATATTGGAACATGATTACCATATTCAGACAAATGAGCTTTTACCGAGGATCTGCGAAAGCTTCATAGTTGATAAGAACGAGCGAACGTCATACTTACCTCTCGAATATTTTGATGATGATCAATATGACTGTCGTGCTCCATCAGACTGGCTCGCAATGGGAATGGATGAAGGGGTGAGAAAACCAGTCCCAGCCATCTGTTTGCTTCCTGTTGATGATCACCAGCACAGACGTATGTAGAAAAAACATTCCCTATAAGAATTGCTAAGTTTACACGTTGCCGGAAAAAAGAAATAAATTTTACCATTCTTGTGTCATTTTGCTTGCTCAAATCACCATTGTTTTTAGCATTCGGCGTTTAAGTTACTTCACTGTAGTTTTAGTCTTATGCGTAATGAAATTTTTTACCGTTTCGCTTAACAACTGACAAAGGTGCGGGTTTCCAACTCCTACTGTAATTTCCTTGTATCTTTCTAGTCAGAAAAGGCATAAAAACGTTACGCTTTGCAGACAGTTAGATTAAATTTTGTGTTATTGTAGTTAGTTCTCTAAAAACACAACATTTTACCCATTGACAAGTAACCATATGTCATGTATCTAAAAAGTTCTGGTTTGACATAAATGTGATACCAATCTTTTTCTCAGTTATCAAGAATCGTTAGTTAGTATTCTAAAACTAATAAACATCCATAAAATTTACAGGTAATTCGCTTTAAATGTTGAGATAATATAGCCTTTTCGTTTAAATAATATATTCCTTTTAGAAATTCAATTTCGGTTTTATTGACATAGGTACTAATAGTAACTAAATTCCATTAGATGTGAAATATTTAAAAAAGTAAATGTGGTATACAGCCTTACAAAAAAGAAAGACATGAATAGCCTAACTGTTTGCAACTAGTTATGCAGAGTGGCTTGAAGAACAAAGTTAAGCAATTTTATAAAAAGGTTACTTCCATGAATGGTAGAAAACCTAGCTACACTTTGAATACGTGTTGAGTACAAACTGATAGAATCAGTTACAAGTTAATGGACCTAAGTCTTTTTACTTCCCTCTATCAACAAGATTGTGAAAAATCCCATACTTCTAAGTTTCACCATAAACGTTTAACTATTATTATTTCTCCCCAATTAGTGGACATTCGTGACCCTGAAATTGAATGGAGTTGGCAACTAGCTGGAGTATTAGATTATGACGTTTCTTCCAAATTGTGGTTCGTTCAAAAAGTTGACTCCAGTGGACGAATTGTAGATGAGAATGGAAAACCAGTGGTAAATGTTGGTTTGTTACCCCGTGAAAAACCTTTGGATTTGCAAACTCAATATTGGATACCTCGCATACAAGTTATGTTTCTTGCTGAAGATCCGCAAATCTTTGCTAGACGTGTAGCAACTGCTTTCAAAAGTCGTCAAGAACATGAATCGGCCTTGAGATATAACTTGTGTCTAGACTGTATGCCAAACGAACGTATCGGAGAACTAAGCAGTGTTGCCCTTAGAAGAATGACATTTCTTGCCAAAGATGACACGTGTTCAGTCAAAAGTAGCAAACGGTAGGTTGTGGTTTAAAGGTAGCGTCATCTTAATTTTATACCCACTCTTGAAGGATTGATAGTGTGTTACAGAATCTTGAGAAAGAAGTTACATTTGATTACTGGAGAAGCATGAATGATTTAGTTTTACGCCAAGTGATCGAAAATCAAAAAACGAAATATTCTTTCATTCAACCTCCTGAGCTTAAAAGGCGCAAAACTCCATGGAAAGGTAACTTTACTTGTTTATATTTTTGACTCTGAGCACTAATCACGGTAGTTTTATTACCTTTTTGGTTGTTGGTTTTACTCATATTTTGAGTATAGCGCAAAAACCAGCCAAACAAGTAAATTATTTCTTACTATATTTATATATAGGCTACGAAAACAAAGGGACAATTAGAAGAGCAAGGGTGTACCTGGTTCTAATGAACTTAATATCTCACATAGTGTGACAGAAATTGTTAAGGAGATATTAGACCATAGATAAAAATGGCCTATTGTTGTTTGACCCATTTTGGCATTTAGACAGGCATTTTCATTAAATGATTATACCGTGAATATATCGACCGCGAAATTTCGTAGAAGAACGTTTTTATTATAAAACTAGATAATATACGAACTCTATACAGCACACTTATTCAAACAACTCGGTTGATTTTATGTCATTGCTGTGAACAAAAGTAATTAATTCAGAATAAATACTATCAACTTTGTTAGCAACAACAAGTTATTTCTTTTGATTAGAAACAACATACACCTATCTAACCAGTTTGGTAGAAAACGGATTGGTTATAGTAGAAATGGCGTACTCTAATGCTACAAAATTTGTTCAAACAAAAAATCCAACCGTAGAACTTGGTGCGTGCATATATCAGTTCAGGTTTCTATACCACATTAGTAGTGGAACAGATTAAGGACTGAAGAATAGATTTAAGAAAATATAATCCAGTGAAATAAATTTGAAAAGAAAAACGGTCATCAGGAATTCTGAAGCTTATAATTTGGAGGAAAGGCAAACAACAGACGCAGTTAACGCCAGATTTTGAGCCATGTCATTCAAAGTCGCTAGCCTCGGGTTAAAGTAGTCATGTGGATACCAAACAGATGCTTTACACTCGTTAGAATGGCTCACTGATATTGCGAATGACTTTGTGTTATCTTCTTGTTTGGCCGCCCTTAGCTTTCTCCCAGCCTAATCCTACGCCGGACAGCTTTGCCCGACGAGGCTGTTGGTGGTTGACCGTATTTTCGAAAACCTGAGGACAATTAAGAGGCAATTTTAGCTCAAACAATTTTGTTGCCATTGAATGGTTTAAAAGTGGTGAATAAAATTAGGATTTAAATATTTAGTTAACCAGTTAGTTCGATAGTAATAGAATTATACGAATCAGTCCGACATAATTAAACAGGGAATGTGAGAAAATTATGCATCGATTCAAGTTGCCAGACTACATATCGTCGAAACAGTATGAAATAATGGGAAGATAAGTTTAACGATTAACATTGGTAATGACTAAAACTACACAAAAACCGTGTTTCAGAAAAAAAAACAAATGAAATTGGGGTAGTGAACGGTATGATCACCATCACCCCAAACGTTATTAGTTCTGAGCTTTGCAGAGACAAATAACTATTTCAATATGTAAACTTCAATCAAAAATTCTATTTCATTAAATAAAACCTAGGTCGGAAGTTCTCATTTCAACAAATTGATAACATTTCCCAGGCAATCTATTCCTAAGTGCATTTTGTACCCTAAGTTTATCTCAGGGCGTCGGATACTAGCATGTATGATCTTAGCGTAAGACAGATCAAATCTAAGAGTAATCTAGGGAAAGTAGATCAGTTTGCTTGTTCAAAAAATAAATTATTGGCTTTTAAATGATACGAAAGGTCCTATATCAGATAATCATACTTGAATAAGTGTGTTTTTTGTAGAATGTGGATATGTGTAAATATGGGAGAAGTTTTGAATTTTCTCCTTTTAAATATTCAGAAATGAAGTTTGATCAATCTTAACTGAAAAAAGCCTTTGAAAATTAGCTGTGTCGAATTAATCTATTCATAAGACTATTTAAAATTTAGTTCTGAATACCAAGATTGATCGAGACCCGTTCTATGGCAATCCGAAAATTGTGTGTATTGATCGAGTCATAAGTTATCTAGCTAAAGTAGATGGCACTTTTTTGAAGTAAAAGGTTCGAGTCCCATTGTAAATGTTAAGTCGGAGTCCTAGTACATGCAGCCGGTGAGTACATAAAGGGATGAAAAGAATATTCTTTCATGGTTAGAATATATTTATTCTAAAGATTCAAATAATCTTCTATTTCAGTCTACATACTCATTAGATGATTATATTTCAAATAGAATGTCTATCCATTGTTGTGAACTGTATTGTTTTGTAAAAAGACCAGATAAATTAATCATTGAGAAATCATCATATGCTTCAGTAATAATGTGAATAAACATACCATTAGGTCATTCACTATTTTTATAATGTTAATATGTTTATCTGTTTTCAACATCAACAGGTACCCTAGATATACCTTTATATGACTTCGACAACATATTTCAAAGCTTTTCTTCCAAGTCAATGTTAACCAAACCAGAGGCAGTTATGGCAATATGTAAATGCCAGTATGAATGTTTAGAAGTACGCTCGAAATCAATTTTCCATGTTTCACTATTAAAACATATGAGAATTGAAGAATTCGAACAAACGCAGTCAATGGTTATTTCACAAGTATCAGTATTTTTAAAAGTGAGCTTACGAATTTCAAAATAAAAACATAAATTATTTCGCTGTATCATTAAACTTCAGTGACCCGGATTTCGACTCAAATTCGGATAAACAATTAAACATGCTATGGCATAAGTCTTCCCTTTGATTTCCGTATATATGGTCAGACAAAAATAGTTTAGACATATGATAAATATGTAAGCAACGTACTCACAGGCTTGACTAAAACACAACCACAGTTATGTGCGGATAAATGACAAGGTCAAAAGATGTGGGAATAGTAACTGGAGTGTAATAGATTAATTGGTTTGTCCAAAGGTTGGGACAATCCATGTGGGCTTGACCAATTATTAGTACACACTACAAAACTATCATATTTACTTGATGCCGATTGAAAGGATGTAGATTAATCCACTTTTCTTTATGAAATTTATGATGATTTTAATTGAATTTATTTATAACTGCCCATTATGGATATGTTCTGAGTAGTCACAGTCGAAATACTCTATGAAAACAAGTGAAGTAGTAAAAGTTTAGATATAAATAAGATCTTCCGAGAAATCATAGTACAGTATGAATGAAAAAGTAACAAAATGTTTTGGGAAATGAACATTTAAGGTATAAGGATACTTTACACATAACCGCGGGATTCCAAATGAGGACTTTCGTCTCACGCGCAAACGCCTAACCTCTGCATTACCGGGCAGGCATCCAACATAGCTAATGTCTAACTCTGATTACAGTTTCTTAATTTCCATGGTTAAGGACTATTAGATCAAATGAAAGTTTTGCAAATCCCAAAACTATTAAAGTTATTTCAGGTGAAAGAAATAACAGGAAGTTAATAAAATTAAGGAAATTATTAAAATAATAAATATCACTTACTTGAAAACTTGATATAAGCGGCATTTTGTTGACTACATTACACTTGAGAATTCAGTTTTATGATGTGTTATTATGAGTGATAAATTCTTACATATTGTGACATATTCCACGTCCATAAAGTCGGCATAAACTATTCAACCTAAAAAAAAAGTACAACACAACCAAAAGAACCACTCGAGTTATAAAACAGAGAAAAATTTTCCCAATCTATGAAACAATTAATGAGATTAGAACAACACATATAAGCGAACAATATTGTTTTCGATTAGATCGTCATCAGGCTTTACTTTAATATATACATGAAAATGTTATATATGAAAATGTTAAACCAATCAAGGCAATTTGAGTCAATAATCACAATGAAATGAGATAGATTAAGTCATTACACATATTAAGCAGAAGTACAAGTTGATAGTAGGAAGATAGGTGTACTGATAGTAGTAAGAAAATTATAAAATACGTACGTAACTGACGTTAAAAAAAATTTTATTTTGTCATTATTAGCATTATTTACACATCCTGTAGTTGTTGGCAATTTTTTGCCTCTTTCCGTTTATATTCTTCACTATATCTAATTGTGTACACGCTTCTTATTATGTCATGGTTTTAATGTTTTGTAATGATTATTTTAAGTCTATTTATCCACGTTCGACCTACTATTGATAAAATTTTTGTTATCGTATTTTATATTTGACATAACAGTACACCTATCTTCCTACTATCAACTTGTACTTTTGCCTACTATATCTAGTGACGTAATCTATTTCATTTCATTGTGATGATTGACTCAAAAATTGCCTTGATTGGTTTAAAATTTTCATATATAACATTTTCATGTATATTAGAGTAAAGCCTGATGACGATCTAATCGAAAATAATATTGTTCGTTTATATGTGTTGGCCTAATTTTCACAATAGGAATTAATGAGATATGAAGCATGAATTTCTTATTAGAACTAACCGTTAAGTGTTTTATTAATATATTATCACTAGTAAAAACAAATATGCTGTTTGTCTTTCATATTTCTATTTTTACAGGATGCATGGATTGAAAATCTACGTAAATATATTCGTTCATGTTTTTGTGATATTGGTAAAGGATGGTTTAATATATATGAAACAGATTTTTATGTATACACTCAGTCGAAATTGAAGAAATTTATGGAAATGATGAAATTTTGCATGCAAGATGGATTAAGATTTTTAATAATGGAATCATTAGTAAATTTTACAAACATGCTACGTGATTCTTGTATTGCCTGTTTGGATATTCCAAATGACTATGAATGGAGTAATGATCTTATGACAAGTAGTCTACCGTATGTTTGATTGTTTTATGTTTATATTCGAGTGCGTAACTTTTTTCTGTCACTATCAAATATGTCTCATAAGTGAACTAAAAAAAAGAGAAAACATGAATAGTTGAAAAATTCAACTTTAATTATGTTCTATTGCTGAATTGCTACTTTGTTAGCTAAAATGGGAAGTACACATTCACGTAATGTTAATGAAATAGAAAAGTCCTTTACAATAAGCCGTTTATTGATCAACTCAAGAATGATTGTGCATAATATAAACCGAGATGTACCGTAGATCAATCAATAGGTCAGTCATAAATAATACCTAAGTGTATCAATCAACGTTGTAGTAACAGGCTGAAGTTACCATGGCAAATTCTGGACCAATAAAAATGTTAGTAATATTAATAGTGGTAGAAAATATAAGACATCGAGTTATCGTGATCATAAGTATGAGATAATTTCCGAAACTGAAGAAGTTATTGTCTGATATTGGCTGAAATGACGTTTTAGTTTGACCTCCCCTAGCTCTCTTCCAACGCATCATGACACTAGCCAATAATGAACATCTCAGTAGTTGGGTAGTTGGGTAGGTATTGATATATATTTTTAGCCATTTCAACAGATCAAGACTCACTATCTCACTAACTGATTCACCTTTTTTTAACCTGTTGCCCTGTATCTCACTCGGTGATATGAACATAGTCGAGCAATGCATCCAAGGTATCTGTGTTCAAATGTTGGTGATCTACAAAATATCCTTTATTTTTCAGTCTGTAGAAACAGACTACAATACAGTATACTCATCATTTGAATCTCAGGCTGACATAAAGAAAGCTCATATTTTTCAAAGACCAATGGTTTTAATACTACTACTAACAATATACTACTAACCAAAAAAATGTTCACAAAATAAATTACAATTGTAATATAATTAACGTGCATTATTTTATTTTACTACTAACATCCACTCTAAGTGTAATCATCATTTTGTTTTGCTTTTCATTCTAATCTTCACCTGTCATTCAAATTAGTCCAAAAAAGAATCCTCTATTTTTAGTGGATTTATTGTTGGATACAGATGGACCACATTATAGTACACCGACTGCACAATTTCCTAATATTCTTATTCAAATATTTGATAAAGCAATCAATTCAACACAAGATATACCACAAATTGAACAAGTAAATTAGTCTATTCAATCTGTTTACATTTTTTTTCTGTTAATTCAAATTAAATATTACACATTATTTCAATTAAACTGATACTTTTAATGGTAATACAAGCTTACAATGATTAAAGTATCAATGTTGTGCGGATTGTTATTTCTCGCTTTTATTTTATACAGTAAACTATGTAATCATTAGTTTATAAAATATTCAAAAGTTGGATATTAATTTTGATCTTAAAAATGGTACACTAGACATAAAGTCCATAACACCTTTTTTTGAGAAAATGAAATAGTTGAAATTTATAAGATTTATTCCAAAACTGTTAATTAACATGGGTTAGTAAAGTTTGATCGTCAAGTAATTGGTCTTTTCTAATTTAACTGCGAAATTTTTGAAGCTACTCTAAAACTCGATTGGTCATTTTAAAAATTACCTAAACTACCGACGATATACTCGATTTACAGAATGACAATTCTTTGATTTACTATTTATATAACATTAGTCATCACATGATAGTGTGTGAGCCTTTAGGTACATTTTGGAGGAATTATCTATCCAGCGAGCATCGTTTAAGATGATTATGTCTTCGTATGTAACATTTAGTCAGTTTAGCAATGCTTATTTCGACTTGCTCTGCTAGTTAATGACTGTGAAGATCTAAGTAAAACTAGATCAATAGATCAGATTAGTCATGTATGAAAACTGTTAAACTTGCTCAGAAAATGTCTTTGTTTTATTACTTAATCTTTGATTTTGATTTTCATCTGGAATTTAAATTTATACAAAAACTTTTTATTCAGTATGTTATAGAAGGTATAACATGGGCGGAGAAACAACTTTTGGAAGCTGTCGGACTACATGAACCACCGGTTTATGAAAAACTTCGTCAACAATGTACAGAATATATTAATTTCTGCTTTGATACCATTGAAAGCTTATGCCTAAACAATATGAACGTTTTATGGAGCTGATAATTTTGGATATACCTACACATATTAAAGTAAACTAACATTTTCATATTTGAATATTGTATGACTTTTGTAAATAAGTGTCCTGAATTTATTCATTATCACTTGAACAAACGAATCTGTTTCTCGTTCGTTTAACTCTTATTCAATACTTATTGGGCGGAGATTTGACCATAGCCCTATAATTGCATGGAACTAACGTACCGTAACCATATACATAATAAACCAAATCGGTTTCCGACTGATACGCCATAAGCCCAAGCATGACCAGTTAAGTGGAGACAAAAATCCTAAAGCGTCTTTACGTGAATAATAAAAGTGAGGGATAAAATACTAAGATAAGGTCGTTGGTGAGATTATTCAAGGGGGCACAAAATGTGAAAGAAAAGGCTTCTGACGACAAACCCACCGTAACCCTATGAGGATGCTGAAAGCGTGAGTTAATCACACAGCAATATATAAAAAACAGAGTGCAAGAACATCAAATGATTATAAAAGACACCGGGCAATCACTAAGTATGACTAATACGAGTGAGTGAGAGTAAGTGAAAATGAATAGATTTTTTGCAACTCATATCGAGTTATATGTATTCTCAAATACTTTTCCTGTTTTTATAATAAATTGAGACAACTCGGGAAATTATGTTGTGCATCTCACGAAAGTAAATCTGAAACAGACATGAAAACACTGTAACACACTTGTGATTATGACCCTATTCCACTAGATGACTCCTCACTAGAGAACATATGATACTAAGAAGTAACTTGTAGGACAACACGTTTTGTATAGTCTAGAGCACACACACAAAATTCAATACCAAACAGGTCACCAAACTATATGAACATAACCTTTGTTGTTATCCCAAACTGACCACGTAAGATAGAAGTGGCAGCACCTAAGTTGAAACATATATCAACAATGAAACTTATGCATGTTAAAATCTATGCAATTCCTTTTCAATGTTATAATGTACACTAGCACATAGTGTAATTCAAGTTACACACCAATGCGAGAAAGGATAGGGTGTGGAAATAGTGATGCTGTACGAAAAACACCGTCAAACTTTTAGGTGCTTATTGTAATTGTCGTTTTCTTTTAAATTATAAACCGTGTGAAAACCCGTATATGAACCTTCATAACGGAATCACTGATAAGTTGGCAATAAGATGGAGAGTCTGCAATATAGTGTTCTCTATACACGTGTTGCGTGCGTAACATTCACGATATGACACTAATGTTATACATATTCCCCGCACAAAGATTGTGATATGAGTTTCTATCCATTCATCACAAATCTGTACCTTTTAGAGGATCAAAGAAAAGATATTGGAGCTTATGAGGTTTCTATCCCCAGTGTGATCATTTATTTTACATGTACCAACAGGTATGCACACGCTCTAGACTGGTAAATTCAAATCCACAAGTCATGACAAAACATGAACTACCAGTGAGCACGTGAATCCTCTCTCTTTTCGCTAACACAAAAGGGAACTTATACCCAGTTGATATAAGCTTAGTAAAGTTTGACACGAGAAGATTGTCACATACTGGATGAAATGATTATGTACTAAGTTCTAAGTATTAGGGGGGGTACACAAAACATCCGTTGATGTAAATAATGTCACACTGTAAAATATAACAGCCACCAATATCTTATTTGACTATAAAGGTAAGACTGAGGAACATTAAAAATCTGGCATCATGAGTACAATCTTTG